>OX359250.1:9796574-9979074 GCA_947179485.1 Allacma fusca
CAAGCCACACGCCTATGCAAATAAGCTATGATTAGGACACACAGTCTACAACACGTAATCACACATACCCATGTACATATACCCCTCCTATCTATCCTTCCTGTAGCATTATATTCTGGAACTCAAGTGGATTTGCAAACGTTACTCAGTTAGACGTATCAGAATCACAAAAATTCATGTGCCATGACTTTTTCTGTCTGTCAGAAACTTGGTTAACACACAGTAATATCGAGCTCCCCCCTGCGTACAGCATATACGATAAGTTGTTTCAACCTGCATTGAAATGCAAATCGAGTGGAAGGCCGAGTGGGGGCTTAGGAATTCTTTTTAAAAAAACAAAATACACTCTTGTTAAAACTTTATGTGCATCAAAATGGTGGATAATTGGCCTCTTCAAGAACAAAGTCACAAGTGAAGTTATTATAGTTGGAAATGTTTACATTAGCCCAATGGTCAGCAAGGATAAGGAAATATGGAAAATGTTAAATAACGAGCTCGTTTCGGTATCACTAGAACATAGTGGGAAAGCTATATACATTGGAGGAGATTTTAACATGCGACTTGGTAACATTGGCGAAGTATGCACCATAAGTGTAGATAATGAGGCGATTACGGAACAACGGGTCAGCTTAGATAAGGTAGAGTCTCCCCTGTCTCATTATATGGTGGGATTGATCCAGAGCGCTGGGCTCATTCTACTTAACGGTAGATGTGAAGGTGACACGCCGGGAAACTTTACGTTTATTGGACATAATGGTTCTAGTACAATTGACTATGTGTGGTGCAATGCCCTGGCAGCTAGCTATGTCCATCGACTTCAAGTAATTAACCTCCCCTGCCATGACCATCAACCAGTTGCTCTGAACATTGGGACTCCATGTGTAAACGTGACCACTAAACCAAAAATATCACTTCGATGGAAACACGAGTTTGCTAAACAATTTACCGAGCAACTTGCTCTCATAGATACTTCCAGTCTAATAAACACAACCACTGATGAAATCATAGAATTTTGTAATTTCCACATCCAAAAAGTAGGTAAAAAACTGGGAATGACTCACACAAGCACCGCAACGCCTCAATCAGTAAAACCATGGTTCAGCAAGGAGTGTAAAGCAGCAAAGCAACGAGTGAAAGTCGCTTATAAAGTGCTCCGAAAGGCTGGCTACCCATCTACCTTGCGGGTTGCCTTTGTGAAAATAAGAAAGGGCTACCGGCAATTAGTCAAGGAGGCAAAACAATTATACATCGACAGCATAAAAGCGGACCTCAGAGAAGTAAAACAGACCTCAAAATTCTGGAAAACGGTGAGCAAACTAAGAAGAAGAAAGCCACGTGTAGAGAATACTATCAGTAAAGAACAATGGGAAAGTCACTTTAGAAAGTTAATGGGCGAGAAGAGGGAGCAAAGCGTTACTGCCTACTACGACTGCCGTCACCCAGAGCTTGATGCGGGTATCGGGATTGCAGAATGCAAGGTCGCCCAGAAAAAGATTAAGAATGCTAAAGCACCAGGTATAGACGGTATAAGTGGAGAATTCCTAAAAGCTCTGCCCGAAAACTTTATTCAGCTCTATTTGAGAGTCTTTAACGGAATGCTAGAAGGTGAAACCCCACCCAGTATATGGGGGGATATAGAAATACTTATGTTGTATAAGAAAGGTGATGTTAAAGACCCAGGTAACTATCGCGGAATTTCACTAATAAGCAGTGCTTGCAAGTGGTTCACTCAGATCTTACTGGAACGTCTGAACAACTGGTGCGAAAAATCAAATGTCATTTGTGAGACCCAAGCAGGTTTTCGTAGAGGACGAGGCTGCGAGGACCTCCTATATACATTAAACTCACTTGCAAACAACTACATTGGAAGGAAGGCAGCTCTATTTGTGGCATATGTTGACTATGAGAAAGCCTTTGACTCCGTTGAACATGACCTGCTCTGGGCAAAACTTTTTACAGTCGGTGTTAGTGGTCAAATTATAAGAACTATACGTAACCTTTACAAAAGTGCTCATGCCGTCGTTAGGCTCACGAACTGTCATTCCTGTAAGATAGAAATAAATTGTGGTGTCCTACAAGGAGATCTCTTGTCTCCACTCTTATTTAACTTGTTCACTAACGATTTCGAAGAATTTTTCAGTCAACAGGGCTGTTTCCCTATAAAGCTATCGAACACATCCTTTATACACTCATTGCGATACGCAGATGACACAGCGATCCTGGCTCACGACCCGGGTAGCCTCGCAAATAAACTTAGGTCTCTCTCCCTGTACTGTTCGACAAATAAACTGCGAGTAAACGTTTCAAAAACAAAAGTAATGATTTTCTCCAAATCTGGGAGGAAATACTACAGATTAAAGTGGAGATACAACACCGAAATAATTGAAAATGTTCGACGCTTTACATACTTAGGGGTAGAAATGAGTTCGAATGGCTCCTCAGACGAAGCGGCAAAAATGGCGGTAATCAAAGGGAAAGCCGCAATGAGCGCAGTCTGGAAGATCATCTGCGGAAATTCTACTGACAGTTGGTCTTCAAGGTGCAAACTGCACAGCGCCCTTATTCAATCTGTTGCCCTGTACGGCGCATCACTATGGGGGCTAAAGCAAGCCGAGCGTCTGGAATCTCTAAACCAGTACTTCCTAAAGAACCTCCTAAACCTCCCGAACTGCACCCCAGGATACATGACAAGGATCGAGACCGGTCAGGTTCACATTCTTCACAACGTAGCGAGAATAGTGCTCCAACTATGGATAAGAATACTAAGTATGGACGAGAACAGACTGACAAAAATCTGCTACCAAAAATCCCGAAAACAGGAGAACTCATGGGCGGGGCACATCAAAATCCTATTAGACTCCCTCGGATATTCGTACCTGTGGTCCGAACAGAGCGCCGGACTTGCCAAAATCACCCTACCCCTAATCATGAAAACACTGGAAGATAATTTGTTCCAGGCAGATTTAGCGCGGGCCCGAGAGTCTTCATACAATACAATATACGGAAAGCTTAAGTCCATCCCTGACCGAGAAGCCTACATCAGAGACGATTCCCCTCTATATCTTAAGCGCCTAATTGCCCAGCTGAGACTCTCTTCAAATCAGCCGAACCGTCCTCAGCGTTTTAAGTTCGCCTCAATGATATACAAATTCTACCCTGAAAATACATGTTCACTGTGTAATAGATATGAGCAAGACGATATTTATCATTTTTTGTTTAAGTGTACTATCTTAAGTCCTTTACGCCGTTCTCACCTAAGTTGTTTCAACCTAAATGCTATAAATGTCGAAAACTGGCCCCTGCTTCTAAAATACAACAAAGTGTCTTGTGCCAAAATATCGAGATACATTCGCTCAGCCCTCCTCGAGAGAGCCTGGTCACGAAATGAATGGTAGCCTGCAGGTGAAGAAAGCACCCGAAGAAATTATCCTTAGTAATCTTATTTTCTTAGACTCAAATGCAAGTGTACTAACCTAAAACTGAACTCTAGCCGAACTTTCCATAACAAATATCTTTTGTTTTTTTTTGTTTTCTTTTCAATATCATGCGATTACTTGTGTTGTAGACTGTTGTCACGAATAACACTTAATAAATACATACATACATACAATCTCAAATTCAATTTCAAATTTAATTCCAATTTTAATTCTAAATTCAATTCCAAATTTAATTCCAAGCTTATGGTGGACACACTATTGCCAATACGTTAATTGGAATTACAACATGGACGCAGACAAGACTTTAAGAGATGAATACGATAGCTGATTTTAATTTATGCGTCAAAAATTGAAGAGGCTTGATCGTTTCGGATGTTTACTGCAAACTATATGCAGCACTAAAAACATTTTAAAATACAGAAATCCTGCCCGGTTGAACTTTAAAACTGCAAGGAGTATTAAAAGTACAAATACGGGAGAGAAAGACTAGGCAACCTGAATTATCAGGTTTCAAGAAGAAACCAGAAAATCCACCTCCTTCTGGAAGCAAAAAACTTATTGTTGAATGCATCATTGTATCAATGCCACCAAGTTGAGGTGCCATCATTTAAGAGACTAGTTAAACGTGAGAACAGAAAGTTAGCAACTACATGGAAAAGTTTTACTAAACATTAAGTGGTTCATAATTGTTTGTTAAGATCAGTTAAATGTTTCCAGCAATTATTAAATCATTTTAATAATATAATAATTAAACATTTCTGCATTTTCAATGTTGAGCAGATGATCGTCAAATTGTATCAGTTACAAAACACTTTGTTCAAGAATTGGTGCCATAAATACGCATGAAAATGTTGAATTGGAAAAGATTTTAAGTGTTCCATCTTGGATTCGCTGTACCGCAGATGTTTGGTTTTCTCGAAAGCGAGGTTTTTTGGAATAACTTATCACTGGCTGACTGCTGATTTTCAAAGGGATGTCGCAATCTTTAATTCAAAACAACAACCAAAAATGGGTAACCGAAAATTTGGGTTTACGTTAACTGCTCAAAAGTTAATGATAGTTTGAATTCGGTTTTCGTTTTCGTTATTGGTTTTTTAAGAATTCGGTTATGGTTATAAACGGTTAGCAGCTGGATTCAATAGCGTTGATCGGTGAATAATATTAACAATAATGAATATGGTTCATGAAAATATTTATTTTGAATTTTTTCACTGTAATCTAAAGCTTCATTAATCATGGTTAATAGTTTTAATTATTAGCACTAGTGTTGCTTTTATTCCCGAAGTCTTCGTAACGTGTGCTTCAAGCCAACAATATTTTGATTTCATGCAAGTAGCTTGAGAATAAATAAATTGTAGCTAACCAGTAAAAATAGTCTACACCCATTTCCGATCAAACGTAAAATGGCAACTTGTTCCAAAATCAAAATGAAGTAATTGTGGGTTATAATTTGTAACCGGTGATTTCTTGTCAAATTAATCACTAATTAATTTTAAAAAAGTAAAATGAAATCTAACATGGAAATATGGAAGTTTCTATTTTTTGCAATCGGATGTTTGAGTGTCATTAGCACCAATATATTTAGATAATTTATCTTTTTCGCGAATGTTATAATGAGATATGCTGTCTTACATTGAGAAGTTGTGATATCCTAAAAGGTGCTTCACATCTGTCGGCAGTGCAAATGCACGTAGTACAGTAACTTTACAAAAGACTCAAGTCACCGAAATATATTTTGATGCTTATAATCAGCTAAATATTGTATACTTTAGCACGTTTGACTACTATGCACATGACCAAATAAACGAAAATTTCTAAAGCAAATCAGTATAAATGTTATACGATTGCATGAAACGATTTTTGTATTTGAGAAACTCACGTTGAGAACTTACGTCTAATTGTAAGAGATGGCAGTAAATTGTAAAAGTGACCAGGATTTTCAATAACGGATAATTACGTTATTGTGATTCGGTTTATGTTATTTGCTGTCAAGAGGTTTCGGTTTACGTTAAGTTTTTGTTAATCAAGTGGAATATGTTATTTCTCATTAACCGTTTCTAGGATTTTATCGACAATAACTTTATTCATTAACGTTAATAAATAACGTAACCCATCACTAACAACAACTCAGGATGTATCAAATCTTTTCCAAGAAAGTGCAGTTCAGTACAGAGCATGAAGTCAAAATCAAGTATTTTCTCGTTTCGAAGTGCCGCCAGAACAACCCAAAGATTACAACTTGAAACAGAACTGAATACCCGAGCTCGACTCAATGATTTGGAAGAAGGTCAAGTCTAAGTTGCTCTTCTAGAATTGCAAATGAGAAAAATTATCAGAGAAAAACAATTGGCACGTCTATCTCATGAACTTGAAAAATCGAGAATAGATGAGCTGGATGAATCCGTAGATGGTTCTCAGATATTATCAGATGACTCCGATTAAGACGAAGTAGTAGGAACAGTTAAACCCGAAAATCTGCAACAGCCAATTAAAAATTGCAGTTCTTGGGTCAACCCTACTGTCACTTCAAATCAAGTCCAGCCGCCACATCAGATTCCCTACGGTCCGATGTCAAGACAATTTGAAGAGTTTCCGGAGTGCATTGCGAATACGATCATCACAGCCAATAAAGATTCTACAAATCCAAGATATGCCATGGACTTCAAGAATTTCGTGGCTTGAAATACAGGTACGAAAAATTTGCCGAACTTATATGGTAGAAGTGAAGATTTGCCCGCTTTTATTGCTACATATAAGAGGTCCACCAGAATTTGCAATTTCTCTGACGAAGAGAATTTGGTACGTTTGCAGAAGTGTCTTCAGGATAAAGTCAAAGCAGCTGTTAATGGACTGCTGATTTCTTCGAGCAACGTGCCGCAAATCCTGAGAACACTTCTACGAAAATTCGGTCAACCAACAATCATAATAGAGAAAACGATTCAGAAGGTTAGAGACATGTCAAAATAAAAAGATGAAAAGCAGGAGCAACTAATTAATTAATAACTAACGACCTCCCCATCTGTTCAATCCTATTTTGTTGAAGGAACTGGTTTCAAAGTTACCATTTCACTTATGCCTTAGATGGGGAAATAATCGCACCTGCCATGGAAGCTGATAAGAAACCGAATATTGCAGATTGTCCTGGTTATCTTCTATATCTGTCGCCACAAGCTTCACCAGCATTGTCTCTTGCCCATCAGATAAGAACGAATGGAGGGTTTAGAAGAATAATCGGAAGGAGAATGTTCATGTCACATGAATCTTCTAAAAAAGATGTAAAAAAGATTTGTATTGTATGTCAAAGCCAAAGTCATTTAATTGAAAAATGCAAGCAGTATCTTAGTTAAGATAACAATGAACATTGGAAAATAGATAAATACAAACGGATTTGCTTTTAATGCCTTCAACCCAAACACAGTCTGAAGACTTGCTCCAAGAAGAGTTGTGGAGTTGATGACTGTAAAAGGCCCCATCATCCGACACTGCATGTCTCGACCTCTAAGGAGAACAAATCGGAGGAAACTCTAGAAAATGTGATAGTTTCCAGGGTCAACAACATACCTAAAGTCATTCTGAAAGTAACTCCTCTCAAACTGTATGGACCAACTGGTGAGGTGGTTACATTTGCTACTTTCCATGACTTCTTCCTGTTCCTTGATTGAAGAATCCGTTGCCGACCGACCGGGATTAGAAGGTTACTGCTCCAGATTCAGGGCACTAGCACACTCATCCAGGTTGATCACAATTCCCGACGTGTCAAACTCCAGATTTCAGATCGAGATGCTTCAGAAGTTTTCAGTATCGAGAAAAAACTCGATTTGCCTGTTCAATCGGTCAATGTACAAAATCTGAAGAGAAAATGGAAGCACACGGTTAGCCGAAATTGATCTTCAAACCTTTGTTAATGCCAATCCTACAATACTTTTTGGTGCAGACAATTCTGATCTTATTGTTACTCGGAAAGTCATCGAAGGCCCAGTTCAAGCACCGGTGATCAGCCGTACCAAACTTTGATGGGTATTCCACGGTAACAACACCGCTATTCGAGGAAGAGTCGACCATGAGTTTGTGCACTTGCCTATCGACAAAGGCACTCAAGATCTACACTATCTCGTAAAATATTTTTACACTTTTGAATCAATTGGCATTAAGTACTGCGCCGACCAAGTGAAATCGCGAGAAGTCGTTAGGGCCGAATAGATTCTGTCCCAAACGACGAAAAGAATTGAAAATAGATTTGAGACTGGCCACCTTTGGAAGTATGAGGATGTTCAGCTTCCAGAAAGTAAGTCACTCGCCTATCGAAGACTCAAACCTGTGGAACGAAACATGGACAATTAACAAGAATATGTCACTCTATTCAGAAAAGCTGGAGAAATATGTAATCAATGGTTATGCCACAAAATTTAAACACGAAGAATTTACCACTAAAAATCCAAAATCGTCTCACTTTGGAGTTACCAACCCCAATAAGCCCGGGAAACTGCATATTGTGATGTATGCTGCTGCCAAATCCTGTGGTATGAGCCTAAATGATCATCTACTAACTGGGCCGGACCTGTACAATTCACTGCCTGGTGTACAGTTCAAATTCCGAGAGTGAGAGAGAAATCGCAGTTGCAGCGGACATCAAAGAGATGTTTCCTCAAATTAAAATTCACCGTGAGGATTCTGTTGTTTAAAGGTTTCTGCGGAGAGGAGGTGACAGATCACATGAACCCGATGTCTTCCAGATGTCTTTGATGGTTTTTGGTATTGTGTCGTCGCCTGCACAAGCACAATACTTTTAGCACAATTTTAAATGCCAAAGATTTCGGAGAAGACTACCCTGAAGCTTACGATGCTAAAGTAAAGCGTCATTATATGGACGATCTTCTCAGCAGTTAATATTCTGAAGCTGAAGCCATTAAAGTTGCCAAGGATGTTATCCATTTACACAGCCAAGGTGGATTTTACATCTGTAACTGGACCAGCAACTCACATCTAGTATTGAATAATCTGCCACCCGAAATGATACCCAAAACCATGACCAGGTTGCTACAGGACTGTCGAGAGGTAAGGTTGTGCTCATCTGAGCTCCCTTATCTTTTGGCAGATCTGCATAAAAACTTTGAGACACATAATTCTTTTTTTTGTCTCCACCACCCGAGTCTCTCTGCTTGGAGAGTTGTGATCCCTGCTGTCAACTGTCTACCGGGCGAGCGTCTTGCACCATAACGCTACCTTGTGCTGTTAGTGATTTGTCACCACCGAATCAGCACTTGATTCCCGGGTAGTTTGCACCCATAGGCTATTGTGACATTTTGATTTAGCAGTGATCACCACGAATCCACGTCATTGCCTTGTGGTATTGACTTGGGGGTTAGTGTCCCAATATCTGGCACATTCCTAAGGTTCTGCATAAAGTGCAGAGGCTCACCTGCATTTTACTCTTGGCAGAATAGCAGCCGGAGCCCCTGACATAACTTGAGTAGATTGCATATCTTAGTGAAGCAGTTGCCCAAATAGCAACTTAGGGATACGAAATCGGATAAGAAAATTCAGGAAAGTGAACATCCCATGCTCACTCTTCCAATGCTATTCGTAAATTAACATGTTCGACAGGGTAATCTGCAATGGGCCCACTGGTGGCCTGAGCAGTGTCCCATAACTTTGGTTGTGGGACCCCCTAAAATACATACATATATACATGACCATCGATCTAAACGGGAACTTGCCTGATGAGAGAATTCCGGGACAGAAATGGGCTCCATCTAAAGACCTTCTCACGTTCTCCATGAATTTCCACAAAGTTGCCACACAAGTAATGAAATTGGAACGTATTCCTACCCGAGCTGAAGTGCTGTCTCTTGTCATGTCTCTTTTTGACCCTCTTGGGTTTCTAGCTCATTTTACAATTCAGCCAAAGCTCCTTCTCCAAGATATTCGTAGATTGGGGATGAAATGGGATGCTGAATTGCCTGAAGAGTTCTCGCCCAGATGGAATTCATTTGTCTCGTCTCTATCAACCCTGGAAATGCTTGCCAATCCAAGATGTTACTCTACTACAATAAAAATGACATCGGAAATTCAACTTCACGTCTTCACCGATGCAAGTTCCAAAGCTTATGCTACTTGTTGCTACTTAAGAATAAAATGTTATGACCAGGTATACACTGCATTCTTGATGGCCAAATACCGGTGTGCACCACTAAAACCCGTTAGTATTCCTTCCGTTAGTCGACTAGAACTTCAAGCAGCCGTAATGGGCACACCAGTGGCAAAATTCATCGTTGAGAACCACAGTCTGAAGATTTCGGAAGTCCATTTTTGGACAGGCTCTTATTGCAAGTAATCAAATAATCAAGTGAACTATGCGTCCTTCATGGGATTCGTTCAGATGCCAAAAAGATCCACGCTTGCATTGCCGACCGAATCGGGGAGATCGAGGAATCTACAAACGCAACGCAGTTTCACTGGGTTCAATGTTGCAGACGAAGCTACCCGCAATAAATTGGAAGTTCGTATTACTTTCCCAAGCCATTGGTCCGGATTTCTTAAAACTGTCCGCAGAGAAATGGCCCACTGAAAGGAAAAAGGCAACACTTCCAATTGATCCTACAGTCCTAGAATTGAAAAAAGAATTCGTATGCTTGACCGTCTGCACTATTGAACAAAATTATTTACCTCATGTCAACCGTTTCACCAACTGGATGAGGCTACTTCGCGCCACTGCTTATTGCCAGCGTCTTCTTAATCGTCTTCAGAAAATTCCAGTTACCAGAGGAGAATTAACTGTTGATGAAATTAATTCAGCCGAACAAATCTGGATTCACCACTGTCAAGTCGTGTCATTTCCAGAAGAGGTTCATTGTCTGAAGTCAAATAAAGAAATTTGCCGGACAGGTAAGATTTTATCACTCGCACCTCTCCTCGATAATGACAGTATATTGAGAGTGAAAAGCAGAGCAGCTAACTCCCCAGAACAGATCGAGACCGCAAAATATCCAGCCATTCTTAATCCTAATGACCAATTTACCAAACTTTTAGTAGACGGGTTTCACCGACGTCTCAATCATCATGGTCAGGAAAAGTTCAATCATCAAGGTCACAAAATACGACAAAAATATTTGATCTTGAATATTCGCGCAGTAGCTGGAATCGATGTCAGTACTGCAAAAATATAGACACACCAGTAGATTTCCTCATACAGGGTTAGATTGCTTTGGCCAAATGTCTGTGAAAGTAAGAAGAAGAAATGACAAAATATATGGACTCATCTTAACTTGTTTGTCTTTCAACACGCGCCATTTACGTTGATTTAATTGATTCGATGAACACTGACTCCGCGATTCTTGCTCTCCGACGGTTTATCAGCCTCCGTGGAAAACCCGTGTGTCTTTACTCAGACAACTTCCGCGGAGCCAACAATGAGTTAAACAGAGCTTACCGGGAAATTGAGATGAACAAGATTCAGACCGAATTTGCCACTGGAAGGACATCCTGGAAATTCTATCCTCCCCTATCCCTACACTTTGGTGATGCTTCGGAACGTCTTGTTCAGTCTGTAAATGAATCCCTTGAATTTACCCTAAAATATCGTATACCGAAGGAATAAGCACTTAAAACCTTGCTACTCGGATCGCTAATTCACGCCAGCTGACACACGTATCTATCGAAAAGGATGATCCGGAATCATTAACGCCAAACCACTTCCTGCTAGGAACTTCTGGCTCCGCACCTACACCTGGAGAATTTTCTGATCAAGATTTGTTTCTAAGAAATCAATGGAGACTTAGCCAACGCCTGTCCGATATATTCTGGAATATATGGGTAAACGAATATTTACCTACACTAACGAAGAGATCCAAATGGAATATTTCAGCCAAACCAGTTCAAGTTTCGGATAGGGTAATTATCACAGATGAGAATAATCCTCGCAATCTTTGGCAAAAAGGAATTATTGTCGCAACATTTCCAGGAAAGCGTGGAAAAATTCGAGTGGTTGAGGTCAAGACATGTACTGGAACTTATCGAAGACCAGTGTGTAAAATTATTGTGCTCGATTTCCACCAAAAGGAAAGTGATGATCCTAAGTAATCATACTGCAGTGGAGTATGTGGTCGGTTCCTATGGAGATGGTCATCTGAAATCAACAAAAGAAATTGTTATTATAAATTATCGTCATTTGTTACAAATATGATTATTGCATAGAATTATTATTAGGAATCTAAGACAAGCAGACTGAGATTCAGTCCGAAACCTGAGACCAAAGATGTTTTATGCATACTAGTTTCGTACACCTTGACATTTAAAACTATTTATCAAGTTAATTGTTAATAAATATATACTTAAAAATTAATAAAGGCTGAACTTTACTTACCTTCAATTTGTTACACGTTCCTTGACAGTGATTTCTGGAGTATCTAACTGTCATAGTGCGATTTTCCATTCTGCCGCTATTAGTTTTGTTATAACGAACTGACCATCGAACCGACCGCTTTAAGTTTCAGTCATAACGCGTTGTCAACCAGAGCCATCCATGAAGGTTTAGTGTTGAGCCTGTCCTGCCATCAACAGAAATCATACAGAAATAAAAAATATCTTCAATATGTTCAGATCGAATTTTGTGTGGTATAATTTTTTGATGTTGTAAAATGATTTTGTCCCCAAGTTTTGCTCGCATTTTTGTCAAAAAATGTGCAATTTTTGTGATTACTCGAGAATGTACGATATAATTATGTGACGATATATCGTCGAGAAACCCCGATAAATATCGTGCTATATCGTTTCTAAAAAATGTACGATATGAACGATAATATCGTATCGGTATATCGTTATGAACATGCCTACTCTGAATCTTATTGTTAGTTGTTGCATCAATTCCAAATTCCCGGAAAGCTTTAACGAAGTTTGACCCGTTGTCAGTGACACCGCACACAGTTTTTGCAAGAGGTAGCTTCATGTCCTTGAAAGAGTCGTCAAGTGTTTCGGCGATTTTGTCGAAAGTATGGCTTCCCTTGAATCTTCGGAATGCCAAAACAGCGGACTCTCTTTGAAATTCAGGATTCAGCCAGTGACAAGTTATTCCCAAAACACTTCGCCCTCGAGAAGACCAAACATCTGCGGTACAGCAAATCCAAGATGCAGTACTTAAACTCTTTTCCAATTTAACTTTTTCCTGTGTATAGATGGCATCAATTCTTGAACAAAGTGTTTTGTAGCTGATACATTTTGATGATCCTCTGCTCAATCATGAAAATGCAGAATAATTTCGAATAGAATTAATAATTGATGGGGACAATAAACTGGTTTACTTAAACAATTTTGAATTATTAAGTGTTTAGTATATTTTTTATGCGCTTACCTTTAACAAGTTTCTTAAATGATGGCTCCTCAACTTGGTAAAGTGGTGACATTGAGTCAATTATGTATTCAAAAATGAGTTTCTCGCTTCCAGTAGGAGGCGGTTTTTCTGGTTTCTTCATAAACCCTGAAATTTCAGGTTGCCCCGGAATTATTTCCCGTTCTTTGGACTTCAGATACTCCTTGTAGTCCTCAAGTTCAACCGGGTGGGCTTTCTATATTTTAGAATGGGTTTAGTGCCGCATATAGTGTGCAGTAAGGCTTCCATCCGATCGGATGATCCTCGGATATCCGAAGATCGGATATCCGAAATTTCGGATCGGATACACTACTTATCCGATCCGAACACAATCCGATCGGATCGGATACGTACCCCTTATCCGGTCATCGGATTCGGATCGGACCGGATTTGGAAACGACTTTATCCGATCGGTTCGGATCGCAATTAATAAATATCGGATAATCCGACGGATATCCGAAAATCAAATTTTTATCGCGTTCGAGCGACCAATAAGAACGAAGTGTGCAACAACAATTTGTCCAAGGAGTAACTGTGCCGCTTTTTACGTGTTTTCTTCTTCATTCTGTGCTTCACATTTACAGCGGTGTTTGTAAAGTTTTTCTTCAGTTTGTACATATGACGTAATGCATGCAAACATGATTAATATTGTGATGTAGTAAAAAGCTAATGCATTTTTGCAGTGAAAATTCCTAATACTTTTTTTATCATCCAATGTTATCAATTCGGATAATTTCGGATATCCGCGGATCGGATCGGATACTGCACTTATCCGATCCGAAAATTTCGGATCGGATACGGATGAATACAATTTTTATCCGATCCGTAACGGTCGGATCGGATAATAAGAAAATTTATCCGAAAATTTCGGTTCGGATCGGATTCGGATCGGATATTCAATTTATCCGGTCGGATGGAAGCCTTAGTGTGCAGTAAGCACAAGCACATCACTAACGACCATCCCTCTTGAAGTTCAGTTCATATTGACGAATTTAGCATTAAAATCTTACCAAATTCTTCAAAAAGTTAGTAGTGGATGCCAGTGATCCTTTTCGTATTCCTCCTTTTGAATCTCTCCAGACACCTTGCCTGATTCCATCTTGTAATTCCTGTTCGCATGTAATACATTGAGCTGTGACGTGCCCATTTGCTTCCTCTTTCATAATCCGAAAGAATTTCCCATCTAATATTGCGGGTAAATTTCGTCTTGGCATTATGGCCACTTTTCAGTTTACGATTACAACTCCTCTTAAGCAAAATAAACAGCTAATGCTCAATGTTAGCCCGAATAAAAGTTAAGATGTAATGAGACAACTCGGATAAATCCATTGCAATAGTGATCATTTCGATTTCATTTTGAAACGTATTGGGTGGATATACCTGTTCATATAGACATGCAGAAGCAGATGTATCTAAGTAGAATCCAACTGTAACTCAAAGATGCCGTATGTGATTATGCAGTTTTTTGGAAATGTATTTTGATGCAAGATGCCGTATTTACAATATGTTTGGTGTGGAGTGGCAAGATATGTAAATAAAAAATATATTCGTTTGGACTGATTTTGCAGATACAAAATATAAAATACAAAAAACAGTTACTGAATTCAAAATACGAAATACAAAATAAAATTAAAATGCGGGTTGATATGAAATTCAAAATACAAAATATTAAATGTATTTCAAATACTATTTCAAATACGGTATCCCAAAATATGCCGTACCTCTGATACTGACAGGACAACAATCCCAAGGATTTGCCGCATTGTTCATCATCGTTTATTGGATTAGGATTGAGGTTTGAATGCATAGAATGTAACTAAACTGGGCTAGGATTATGTATTAATATGAATTCCTGGAGAAGGGTTACAAGAGAACGGATTAAATTGAAATTTTCTCAAGTCTTGGATTAGGACTAGAATTCATTTATTTAAAAAATTGAAATCGGGGATTAAACTAAACCCGAATTAACAATCCATTCCTAACCCTGGTAATAGGTTAGTATATGGGTAGCATAGTAGGTAGCCGGGTATCATGGTAGGTTTTGGCCGGGTAAGTAAATCTAACCCATAATATGTGGTTAAATTAAGGCTAATTATGAGTCACCCATTTCGTTTGAAATGAATACAAAATGGCTTGGCTCATTTTACAGGTAGTCTCAAAAAGCTTATTATTACCAGCGTTTTTATAGACTTAGTGATAAATGAAACTTATTAAGTTCAGGGGATCTTCATGCTTTCGTCTTTAACAACTTGTTACCAATAGGTGACGTTATATGACAAGATTGTCAAGCAAGTATGTGTATGCACGTTTTTAGCTTTAAGTCTGAAGTTTCCACACTTGTAAACCAATGGAGCCCATAGCACTCGTTCACACAGAAACAGAGATGGCCACACTACTCTACTCTTTAGTAGTGGTAGTGGAATAGTGGCAAAAGTAGAGTAGTTGAAACTGAAATAAAATGATATTTATTGGTAGTGTAGGACGATGGAGACATCAGCAGGCAAGTAAATAGTAGTAACTACTAGTGCCCGTTCACCATTGTTCCTAAAATGTAGTGTAGAATAGTGGAACCGACTTTAGTTTGGATGTAGTGCAGAAGTAGTTTACATGCATACACAAAGTCCAATAAAAAGTAATGCTACCCGAGTAAGCACTATACTTAAACATGGAATGTGTGATTATGTCTTTTCATAACTTTCTATATCTTACGCCGTTACACCGCGTTTCAATGTTCGAAATATTAATATTGCGAAATATTATTGTTGCGTGGGTGGATATAATAACATCTTGTATTTGTATTGGAGCATTGCGCATTCTACTTTGTGATCCTTTTTAGCAGCAGTTGAACTTGCAAAAGCAAAATCTTAGTATTGATCTCTATTTATTTAAGTGCTTTAATCCTCCGTTAATTAGCAGTTCTGAAATTCAAGCAAAATCCAGATTGTGTCAGGTTCTGTACATAAAATGGCAATGGACATTACCAATTGTAATTATTCATTGTGTCAACTTGTAACACGTTTTTATAAGGTATAGTCAATGGTCCTCATGTATGTACTTGAGTTATACACGCATGTGAATGTTGCCTAAAACAATAAACTAGTTTTTCAAAATTCCTATCCTACAATTGATTCTTGTAAGGTCCTGCACGCCTCTAATTTAGCATAAACGTCTAGCTTCATCGTCACAGGATACGTTGTATTTACATACAATGAAACGGGATTTTTTCGCTAGGAATCATATTTCTAGTATATATTTAGAATTTAGGATCCTTTTTAGGCTTATATTAAAATTATATGATTTTAGGCTGAGATTAAATTGTACGTCTATTCAGTGAACAAGTAGCATATTGCATAACGTAGCTTTTTTTACTGCGGAGAGTAGTGTGATTGTTGTAGTGTACAGTTTAACGCTAATTTTTAGCTTCCGTCAAGTAGTTGTAGAGTAGAGTAAAGGTGCTCTCTGAAAGTAAAACTCTACTGGAAAGTAGTGTAGTGGTAGTCTTGATTGTCAACAAAATAGAGTACGAGTAGAGTAGTTGTCAAAGACCATTTTTGTTGGTAGTGTAGTGGTAAGTGGCATTTACCCTGAATAAGTTTTTAGAGTAGTGAGTGTAGTGGAAAATTGAATGGTCACCTCTGCACAGAAACCTTAAATAATTATAACCTTTATTTTCATGTATCTCGCTACGCGGCTACAGTGGAGAGAAATCACTAGTTAGTGACCTTACCATATTTAAGCTGCTCATTCGAACATTTGCAAGGTCAATATCAAAAAGTTTCGATTATTTTAGGCTACTGCTAAAGCCAGTTTTTTAGAACGGGTAGGCTCAACCGGTCGATAAGAACGTGCAATATTGCTTCCTTCATGGCAAGTGTTTGTTGATATGGGCTTAAAACATTTGAGTTTTTATAATTGTTATTTATGGAAGCAGAAAATATTTACTTTACTTTTCTTGAACTGTGATTTTTTAAACGTAAGCATGAAAATATTTTAGAAAAGAAATGGTCCGTATGGTTAATGGTTCAGCTGTCAGCATGATAGATACATACGGCTGATCACGACTCAAGTACATACATACTATCGTCTCTACAATACGTCTCTTCGTTTAAAGAATTAAGCTTTTGATTCAGTTTTACAGTTTCAACTGAACAAGCCTCATCTAAAATGATATTTTATAATTCTGGCATATAATATTAATTTCAAGGGAATTGTTACATATTTATTAATTTTATTATTGTCTTGTGCTCATATATTCTGCGGAAATGCCGTCCCCTCCAGGTACAACTAAAGTACTTGTTGAATTTGTCTCCACAGTAAAGCACAGGTTTGCTTGTTGTGGAACCGGTCTTTCATAATCAGCTCCAATTTTGGAGCACATTATTTGAGAATTAAAATTAAATTTATTGTTGACAAGATATTTGACATCGATTAATACTATTTTCAGACGATGATTTGGCTAAAAACCGGGATGGTCTTGGATGTGCTCCGTTTAATTACGTGTAGGTTTTACCTTTCTTTAAAACAATAGTTGTATTCCAGTATCATCTGACAGTGGATTTGAACCATTGCAATCGCAAGCATTTCTACATTTTTCATCAGATATAACTATTACTCAAAATATAGTATCAGAGAAATAATTAAAAGAATTAATTATAATTACGCAGCAACAAAACTTGCGAGACATCAGTCCCTGGATTAGTATCTACGGACCCAATACTGGAAAAGTGCGGGAAACCCAAACCCACTCCAAAATGTCGACCAAAATCAGCACCGAAACCAAGAGCGAATTCATGTAAAAAGAAATCAGAGCCAGCAGGTCTGTCATGCGGCTCTACACCTGTTAAAAACAAGGGCAATGCAGTAAAAGTTGGTTCTGGTTGCTCCACCGCGAAGCCTATTAGAGTGAAGTCATACTGTAGAACCGAGGGACGTCGAAGAGGTCGAGGTGGCAAGAAAGGCGGAATAACATCCCGTTCGAGTAGAGGCAAATGCTCAAAGGCAAGAAAATCCCGCCCGAAAAAACACAAAAGTTCATGCGGAGGGTCGAAGAAAAGAAAATCCCGCCCGAACAAACACAAAAGTTCATGCGGAGGGTCGAAGAAAAGAAAATCCCGCCCGAAAAAACACAAAAGTTCATGCGGAGGGTCGAAGAAAAGAAAATCCCGCCCGAAAAAACACAAAAGTTCATGCGGAGGGTCGAAGAAAAGAAAATCCCGCCCGAAAAAACACAAAAGTTCATGCGGAGGGTCGAAGAAAAGGAAATCCCGACCGAAAAAACGCAAAAGTGCACGTAGCTCTTGCGGGGCTAGCAAAAAGCGGCGGTCCAAGTCGAAAAGTTCTGGGGCTGGCAAGAAATGTGGCGGAGGTGGCTGTGCTCCAGGTAAACCTGTCCGAGTCCAGACCTATTGCAGATCCAAGCCTAGAAGAGGAGGTAGGAGTCAATCAAGGTCCGGAGGTTCAAAGAGTCGTAAATCCCGTCCGCGAACTAGAAAGCATAAAAGTAGCAAAAGTTCTTGTGGCTCCAAGAAACGCAGCGCTCCTCGTCCAAAAAAGCGCAAGAGCAGCAAAAGTTCTTGTGGTTCCAAGAAACGCAGCGCTCCTCGTCCAAAAAAGCGCAAGAGCAGCAAAAGTTCTTGTGGTTCCAAGAAACGCAGCGCTCCTCGTCCAAAAAAGCGCAAGAGCAGCAAAAGTTCTTGTGGTTCCAAGAAACGCAGCGCTCCTCGTCCAAAAAAGCGCAAGAGCAGCAAAAGTTCTTGTGGTTCCAAGAAACGCAGCGCTCCTCGTCCAAAAAAGCGTACGTCGAGCAAAAGTTCTTGTGGTTCCACGAAACGCAGCGCTCCTCGTCCAAAAAAGCGCAAGTCGAGCGAAAGTTCTTGTGGTTCCAAGAAACGTAGCGCTCCTCGTCCAAAAAAGCGTAAGTCGAGCAAAAGTTCTTGTGGTTCCAAGAAACGTAGCGCTCCCCGCCCGAAGAAGCGCAGGAGCAGCAAAAGTTCTTGCGGTCCCCAAAAACGAAGCGTTTCTAAGCCCAAGAAGTCCAAAAGTCCTGGTAGTGGTAAAAAGGACGGTGGTGGTGGCAGCTGTGGTCCCGGTAAACCAGTTCGGGTGAAGCCTTACTGCAGATCTAAGCCTCGAGGAGGTGGAAGGAGTAAGTCCAGCGGTGGAGGATCAAAACAAGGACGATCTAGGTCTCCTAAACAAAGCAGCTCTGGAGGTAGTTGCGCACCTCCTCCCTCTGGTGGTCAATGCGCCCCTCCACCCAAACCCTGCCAGTCTGAATCAAAAAGGGCCCCACGACCGTTTGCAGATTACGTTCGAAACCACTGGAAGATGTCCTCTCGAGTAAAATCTTATACTTGCCAAAACTACGAAAGTAGTACTAACAAAACCATCAGAAACCTATCTATTCTCCTCTCATTTCTCTATGCAACCTCATGTTTTTTTTTCCTTTAGACTAAACCCCCCTCCGACCAGACTGTGCATCAAGTCAGGAATGCTAGGAGATGTTGGAAGAAAATAATACCCCAGCAGAGGAACTACTACCGAGTTCGACATCCCAATGCAGCTTCCAAAACTTACACTTTCCCAAGAAATTAATTCATATAAAGTAAAACAGGCGAAGTATCAAAACTTATGAATAACCTCACTAAATTCCTCGTCCCTATAAATTCGAGATTTGAAAACCATCTAACGATATACAAAAATTGATCCAATAAAAAGAGCAAACACCTTGTCCAACAATCCTAGAAACGCATCGCTCATAGATCAGATCTTTACATAAAAACATATTTTTGTGGCCTTTGTATATTTTTGTACGTTCCAGGTCTCTCCTAATACCTAATATTTTGTAATAATTACGGTTTCATTGGCCTCCCTTGAGCGTTAGGTTTGTTCGAAATTCTAATAATAGCACTAGGTCATGTAGTGTATTCTAGCCCAATCAGGGTCCTTTATTATTGCGAATTGCATCCCAGATGTGAAGTTCGTCAATCGTTTGGAGTCACTCAAGTCAATGCGTAACATTTCTGGGAAGTCTAGTCACGAGCTGGTTACTTAGGGATGTGGAGCTAGACTGGCGCAAGCAGTGTCGAAGGTAGTTGTACGCGGTAGCGTTCCAGCCAATGGGAGGTTTCTATTTACCTTCTACCCTCCAATGATGGGACTTCGTCAATTTTAAAATTCGTGTACTTCAACATGAACTTTTGATCATGCACCGAAACCAAAGAACAAATCAACCATCGATCGCCTGTTGCTAAATATAAGTACTTAATAAATACTTATAGATTGGGAAATCCGAGTTGCAGTGGTTTTCTTCATGACCTAAAAATAGTTGATTTTTTTTGACGTATGGAGAAGCGTTAGATATGGTAGTGACAGTGTATTAGGTAAAAGTGAATCATTTCAGTTGAATTAAATTTTTAGTGGGTGATTTATTTGTATTTGGAATTTTATTTAGATGTAATTATTCGCTCGTAAATCGATAAAGTTACATATTGTTTGTGTGTAAATTTTAGTACATCGTAAAGTTTGTGGAATGTTAATAATAGTAATTATTATATCTAGATGAACATATAAAAGGCCAATTAAAGTGGTTGAAATCAATTGTTTCGCTTTTTTAAACTGTTTGGGAGTGTAGTGTACTTGATCGTATCCCCTGTGTGTGGACGTGGACTGCGGTGAAAAAGGAAGGATTTAATTTGAAAAGCTATTGGCGTTTGTGTATTTGAGTGTGATTTTTGATCGGAAGTTCTTTTAATGCTTCCTTTGAGAATATATATTTTTGCGTGAGATGTATTTAATTGGTTAGACCATTTTAAATGAATTTATCCTGTGATGACGTTTGTGGGGATTCGGCTTTCAAGAGGCTTAAGAAGAAGGTGTATCAGGGGGACTCGTTTAGTTCGGTGGGAAGATCGGATTTGGGGGATTCAGGAAGCGATGGAGGCTTGGTAAGGAGCTTGTGCTGGTGTGTTTTGTTTATTTGAATAAGATGTCATTAAATGTCATGGGAGAGTTAGGTTTGTCAGTGTTGTCAGACATTTTTGATTACTGTGTTTCAGCCCAGAAGAGATTTATTTGGGTCGAAGCGTCGATCTGACCATTGGAACCTCTATGAGGGGAATGAGTCCCCGTCGAAGTTCTTGAAGATCGATGAGAATTCGAGTGACGAGGAGGTGATGCAGTACAAGAGAAAGCCTGGAATAGTCCCTGTGGAGACAGTAACATCTGCGACAGTGTCAGATACCAATACTCAGGCCATAGGTGAGTACAGTGACAGTGATGAGTCCGCTGTTGCTGTTGACTACGGGACGCCGAAGAGGAAGGAAGAGCAAATTGAGGAATTTACAACCCCACAGAAAGAGCCTGTTGGGTATGAGGAAGAGAGTCCATTGAAAACTCCGGTTCTGAGGCCATTTCGACCTGATATGGAAACTTCGATAAGTGAGTATGTGTCACCAGTGAAGATTGTTTCAGCACCTAAGCCCGAAGAGGAAACAAGTAGTAGTAGCATTTCCGGCTCACAGGAGTTTGCGGATGATTCCACTGAAGAATTAACTGAAGTGGAAGAGATCTCGAGAAGGTATTGGTTCACTTTGTTATTTTGACAGGTGCATGTTATTGCTAACTTTGTTGTTTGTCAGCTAAGTCTATTGAGAAAACGGGCTGTTTAAAGTATATCCGTAAACGATTATAGAAATTGATAGATAAATTATTATCCTAGAACATCCAGAGAGAGACGGTGGTACTCCAAGTCAGCGTATGATATTGACGATACAGTCACGTTGTCGTTAATCGTTCTTCGCAGTTCAGCAATGGACGATGCGGGTGGAAGACTGGACGGCACGTTGGTATGGACTCTTTGTTACGACACAACATATGACTGTGAGCGTTATATCGTGTTTATTGAAAAGCCCAACAAGAAAATCAAACGTGGAATTTGTTTACGCTTATTCCCGCCTTGGTATGTTGCATTGGCTGATAGCCAGTTGCGTATGTATATTCACATTCCCTAAATAAACTGCCCATTGAGTCGAACTAACGGTGTTCGTAATTTATAGGCTAGCAAGTTCTCTGCCCAAGTTAGGAGAGGAGGTCATTCATTCCGCAGACCTCTATCAAATTATTGTTCCCACCTTGTTGAACATCTCTAATGAGAAGATACGAAACGTATTGTCGAATCCGTCTATTACGTATGCCAAGTTTATGGGGTCAATTCCAGGTTCGTTTTTAAGATACTATTAGTAACTATTCATTCAGTAAATACATACTATCGATATTGTCCTTACGTGTACACTGAATTCTGTGTTAGTCAGCGTGTTAAGTAACTTAAGTAGAGAATCATTTTAGTAAAGTTCGTGACTTTGTTCTAGGACAAACAGGGTCACAAGTACTGGAATACATACCGCAGCTTCAGTATCACACCCAAACTGTTCGGAAACAAACTTCTACATTTCGTAAGAAGGTGGATGTTGATGCTATGATTTGGATGACTTTCACATCTCCAGATATATTTCAAGTTCTTGTCAAAGACTGTGACTTGGTATTCACCGTTATTGAAATAGCACGACGTTGGTTTGATGGGGAGTTAAAACTCAACAGATTCGTGAGGTTCTCAAATCTGTCCTATGGAACTCGCATAACGGATCAAACGTGTGTAAAGCTTAGCCATAATAGTAACTTAAAGATGTAAAATGAAATGCTCATAAAACGTTTGCTATTTAGGTACACTCCTCTGTTTTCCGTAATGAGGAGTTTGGGATCATTTCAGGACAGTTTCTTTAAGTTCATTTGGAAACCGGATTCAGCACTAATCGATCTTTCCGATTGTCCTGTTCCGCTCCCTGTCATTCGTCATCTGAGAATGTCTGTAAGGGAATTGCAAAGGGTATGCTCTTCTTCGACCGCACTAATGTTACTCAAGTTTGCCATATTAGTACTAGATTTGGTGTGGGCTTAGAAGCAATTTTGCAACATTGATTTCTACATATCGTAGGCCCGGATGGATGACACCAGAGTATCTACTAAGGGGAAAATAATTTCTATGGCGAAGTCTGAGCTAATTTTGGGTGAATCTTCTGGAGTTTGTCTGCGGGTTCTTCTTCTGAGCTCCTTCAATAGGATGGAGTTGTTGAAACCCAGTGATATAGGAAAAGAGGTTGAAATAAAGTTTCTCCGTGTCAGCAATGAAAGTAAGTGTTGTTGAATGTTTAAGTATTAATTTAAGTTATTATTATTAACCTGCAGTGATATTGGGATAAAACATGTTTCTATAATTTCAGCAATCTATACATTGGATCAGTACAGCAACGTTCTACTTAAGGAATAAAAACAACGGTCTCTACTTCTCCCTCGAATTTATTGTATGTTTTGAATGTAATGTGGTCATCCACAGATGTAGTGGTCCTTCTGTGCACACTGTTGTGTGTGTAATATAATCCAAAGGTGTATACATACTTTATCATTGCGAACCTTTTAGTTTATTTTATCTTGAGTCTCTTATCTTGAATCTAAATAACGGAAGGAAATCATCGCTGAGTTTTAATTTTGGTAATATCATGGGGTTGTTAGAAAGAGATTGACCTTGTATCGATGATAGTAGTAACTGCTTTCTTGGCAGCTTCACTACTAGTTGCTCATTCTGGAGGTCTGCTATTTTACAAATGTTACGAGAAACCTGATTCAAATGTAACGAGAAACCTGATTCAAATGTTACCTGTGAGAATGTATGATATTCTATTTAGGATATTCTGATGTGGTGCCAAAATGTTAATTGATTGTGATGACTCTTTCCTCGTCACTGCTGAAATAATCGCATGTGCACAAGTATAGCTATCAGCTCTCTTGTGCTGGAAACTATTTTGATGTTAACCTGCTAGAGCTTTACACAAACAATCAAAAAAATGTTAAATGTATTATTATTTTTGTATTGAACTTTCATTTCTATACGCGCTACGTTTCTTAGTTTTAATGGTTGGTTATAATGCTGATTTATTCTAGTCTCAAAAATTATTTTACAGAATAATATATATCTGATACTGTGTTTTTTGTATGGATTTTAGATTTAGTTATGTAAGTATTTTGTACACTTCTGTGGTTTTTCAGCTCCTCTCAATGTCACTATTCTTCATGTCAGTACTGAATGTGTGTAAACAAATTACTTACAATACTCTCTTACGTTGTGTCAAAGTTATTTACTTCTCACTGGTTCTAAACCATGCAAACAATGATCAGTTGATGGTAATAAATTATTATTAAAGGCCAACTTTTAATCTGCGTAAAAAATCCATACCTCTACATTGTATTTTCCTGTAAGCTTTCATTCTGTTGTAGTGTAGTCAAAATCCAAGGGTTGCATCTTAACCTAACTTACCTGACTCGTCTCTGTAGTTTCAGGTTATCCAGTATTTCATTCGTGAGAAAACTAGATCCGTCCAACCCAATTTGAAAGCCTAGATTTTATTAGAAACAATTAACATTTAATGACTTTTATTGTTTCCACAGACGAGGGCAAAACAAATTAATTGAAACTGCAAGTTCTGCTAGGAATTGAGGATCTGATTTAGTAAGTTCATCAACAAATAAATACCCAGTGGTTGCCGAAATTCCTACACCTAACGTACGTATGTGTGTGTATCAATGCACTGGAAGATTTCCTAGCAACTGGAAAATCCTGGGTGAAATACAGCGAACCAGTCCCACATCAGTAAAAACTATAACTTACGAAAGGAAACAAGGCAAGTAATCGTCCCAGGCAACATAGAAACAAATCCAGACAAATTTTATTTTCCCTTTCTTGCTAACTCCAGGGGTCATGTAGCTTCAACTGGGAAGTCTCTGGCGTCCTGGAACAAACAAGAGGAATCAAAGCTGAGGTTGGGGTACGAGAAGAAAAGCGTATTCAATGTTTAATTACAAGAATACTCTCCCGTTTCCAATTTCTATTCCAACCAGTAAATGATTTGTCATTGTGTTTTTTGATGAGTTCTGAGGGGTATTTAATACACAGGTTCATAAACTCCGTGGAGAAAAGAAATGATTAAATATTGCTACAGATTGAATACAATCTGCTCCCACACCAAATCCTAACTTCGTGTAAAAACATTGTTTGACTCCTTTGCTGATCCGTACTCCAAAAGTGCCTTGAGGAGAGATTATAGCATTTTAACAACTTCGATTAGCTTAAATAAAAGCATTACCACAACTCATTACTTGGAACAATGATTCCTAAACGAGATAACGCTATCGATTCTGCACAATAATGCAGAAACCATCTACTTACAAAAACTGCTGGTAGGGAGACGGAAAGTAAATGAAAAGTCCTAATGGAAAACGTGTAAAATCAATAACTGCATTCACTTAAGCAACAGAGTAAAAGCAATGTGTAGTACATATCTGCGATTAGCATTTGAAGAACTTCCAATTCAATACTACATAACTGTAATCAATGGGCTTGGGAAGAAGAAAAAAGTATTCGTGGTAAAAGTAGTATGTTAATTTTATGTGCAGCTGAGGAAGAAAGCACAATAAATGCCTTGGTTGCCAAATATACTTTGCATCTCAACAGAAGTTTGAGGGTGATGACAATGTAGTTATGTATATCAGAAACTTTTCTCACCTACCTCCTTCCCTCGTCCTTGACTACCAATACATATGCACAGTCTATTCCTGGATAAACCTTAACATACCGGCAGCAGTAATAATTGTTGTTGTATGCACATATGCATTTTTGAATGCTCAATTCTCCAAGCTGCGCATCTTTTCGGAAAAGTTGAAAATAATAAATCAAGCATGACTGTGATCGAGATGAGGAATTCGCTGATTTGTTCAGGACTGCTGACAATATCAAACTTTGATTCAATACTTTTCGTAGTCGTGAACATTCAAAGAATCAAAAAAAAAACTCAACATGTTTCTTTTCTGAGTTCGTGGCTGCATTGGATACGGGTATCTTTTTGATAAAATGTGATTCAGTTCGGGTTACTCTTTGCTCTACATTTCCTTTTTTTAGCTCAATTGATATTTATCGATCGGACAGATTCTTCTCTCTTCAGTAGCTTGATGCATTAAATAAGGGATACATAAGAACCGGTCAAATGTACTGAAATACAATAAAACCTCTCTAGTTCAGACACT
Organism: Allacma fusca; assembly: GCA_947179485.1. Taxonomy (NCBI): domain Eukaryota; kingdom Metazoa; phylum Arthropoda; class Collembola; order Symphypleona; family Sminthuridae; genus Allacma; species Allacma fusca. The sequence continues at coordinate 9,822,507 of OX359250.1, forward strand.
CACGTGTTGAGCTTCACATGTGAACAATTCCTGAAAAATTGGACAGGTTAACTAAAGTTTCTCTCGCTTCATTCAATACTACCCCTCCCAATGCATAACACCACACACATAACATATCCCAATACTGTTGTAATTGCAAACTTCTTTCTGAAGCATCTTTCCCTGCATGTTCTTCCTTCCTCCCGATCTTCTCTTCCCATGGATCCTTACATAAGTTTCAGTTTCAACGGAAAAATTACTACATACTTGAGCACGCAATGTTTACTCGAAGACTCTTTGCAACTTTAGCTTCAGTCTGCGGATTCTAATTTCCTATGAGGGAGTCCCACGCGTCAGTGCACAGCCAAAATTAGTTTTATTATTTTTTACTACCAACTCTTATCCGAAATTCATCCATCAATTTTTTGGAGAAATTCACTTGATACTATACAAGGATATTGGATTCAGATTTCATATTAAAAAAACCATGTATAAGTTCCAATAACAATTACTTCAAGTTATGTGAATATGCCATTTAATTAAATCTCAACAAATTGCTATTCAGAAGGAACTTAAAGCCTCTCCATTTGGTTTTGGTTCTACTAGGAACATTATTTTTTCGCTTAGCTTATCTGAACTATTATAGATCATCAAAGTCTCAAAGTCACTGTCCAGAAAAGGCACACGAGTTCTCTCAATTTCAATTTTCTATACTATAATAGTGTGCACACTGTTAGAAAGTAAAAGGGTTTTCCGTTAAAAAGATCAAATAAAAAACAAATTCGGAAACATTTATAATTGAAACTAAAAACTAATGCAGATCTGATAATCATTTTCAGAAAATCGGAAATTCTAAAGAGCTGACGTTACTTGTTTCTGAAAATATTTCTTATTTCCCGATCTGCTTTGGAGGGATATTAAAACCGAAAAATATTCCAGGGAATTTTATGAAATGTGCAGATATCTACAAAAGTATGTACATATGAGTGTTTCCGTAATATTGCGTATACAAAGCTGAGGAACATCATGTAATGAAATGTACAAAAATTGATCCGTAGACATTACTATGAAAAAGGCTTTTCTGCATGAGAATAAACGGAAGAAATTACATTGTTCGGGGCCCCTTATGGCTTAATTGCACCCCTAGTATTTCCATTCGTATCTATATAATTTTCTTTTGTACTTTACGAAAATAATAGTTACAAAATATTCCATGCAAGAACATAGGAAGGCTTGTCATAAGTAATGTAATATGGGAAGATTTGATGCAACCACTGTGAAAGTCGGTTTCTTTTGAAGTTTGGATACTTATTGAATTTCCTCTTGACATAGATGTCCACCTTTAACAACATACGTCAGTCAGTACTCAGTATCAGTATTGGAGTTATAGCAGAATTTTTAAATCAATAAAAAAACTGATCTGAATACAGAAGGAGTCGAGGTTTAGCTAATATTTAGTAATCTTATCCGACTTTGCACCTCCATCTATACTTTCATCTATTGCTATGAGGAAGGTAATTTCATGGATATTTCAATCCATAAGGTCATTATGACCGGTCTGCCTCTAATATTTCGCATTATGATCTCCCAAGAAGCTCAAAAACCAAAATCAACCCTCTGACGTCGATACTGCTGAAAGCGGACACTTAGATCTTATTTTTGTTTCTCGGAACATTATTTCAGATTGCACAAAAACTTTAGGGAATCAAGGTAAGAGGTTCTGGCTACTGATAGGACTATATAGCATTACCATCATACGCATTTGGCTAAATAGTCAGCATTGAATGTGAGACGATAGAGTTGCTCCTACCTTTCTTGAGGAAAATCAAGTACTATACCCTAGTAATATATAATTAGCACTGTATATATACAATTACGTGTCTTCCATGGTATATGATCATGATTTTAAGAGATTTGAAGGTCCGAAGTACTATTTTTTATAGCTTCTTAGGTCGTAAATGTCAATCATAGTTGTCACGCGTTTTTCTCAACTTTTTAATTCAATGCAATAACTTCTCCCCACTGAATCATTGACAAAAAATCATATGGATAAACGGTATGTATCAAAGGTATGCAAAATGTAGTAACCGTCATTAACCAATCAGCGAATTAACCATGTATGATCTTTACTTTGAACATTCTGTGTGTTTTTCTGTAGCACCTTCAGGACGTCACTGCGGAGATGGTTTTTGAAAAAAAGTCGCTCTAGATTAAAAAAAGTACTTTCTAGAAGTTATAAAATATTTTATGGTTTAACCGCATGTCATTCCTGTAATGAGACATTTATGCAACAAAAACATGCACAAGAAATGATTACCCTTTCGGTTGAAATATTAATAAATACTTTTTTCCAAAATTGTGACCTCTTATACTAATAAACTGGTCAGTAATAAGGATTACACATTCCCAGTTGAGAATGCATCACTGTAATAATTACTCCCAGTAATTGACATAACAATATTGACAAGTCCTAGCTTGCCCCAATTCTATATTTTTGCCCTATAAGGCAATAAATAAAAACGTCATGCTCCAAGAAAGCTAGTTTCCAGACATTTTTACGCTCAATTTCTTCCTCGTGAAGCACTTGTAGGACAACATTCTGACCTGGAGGAAAGTTTTTAATAATTTCCATGCTAATTGTTTAACTCTATCAGGAAAATACGAACGAAAGAATTAAACGGAATAGATAATCCAATTCAGAAGGAGTAGGTATGAATTATTGGGCATTCCATAAAGGTCAATAATTTGCGGTTACGGCAAAAGCTGGGGAAACTCAAGAAAAAATCAATGACCTTTATTTGGGTGACTCACACGAAACCCCAGTCATTGGATCGGATGATTGAGAAATCTGTACCGCTACCCCAGTCCCAGTGATTATTTCTATATCTTGAACAATAATGACGGTATTTCATTCAAAATAAATACACATCTAAATTGGCTCTATCCCATAGCCTTACATAACAATCCCTTGAAATGATACTTACACCTCTGGACTTTAGAAAAATATAAAATCAAAAAATATTTCCATAGAAAACAAGTTTATTACACTACAAACTGAATAGCGGTTTTTAATGGGAAATCCCAGGAAAAAATCATCCGGAATAGGCCCGAGCCCACAGGAAGTATAGAAATTATGAAGTGGGTCAATGAATAAGATACTGGGTAAAAATGTGCGAAATGAGAACTCAAATGTGATTTATTCATCATCCGGTTTACCTGGAAGGAGTTTAGTACTCTAGTAATTACCAGTATGTATAAGTGTTCACGCCTTCCTGTTGGTCAACGACATGTTCCCGGGAGTCCACTTGGGATGAGATGCTTACACATTGGAATAAAACAAGGCCATAGAACCGTTCTTTGGAACCTCAGATGAGACTCCATCAGAAAACTCTGTACAATGATAGCATTGTACAAACACAATACTAATTCCCCTGGTCATAGTACATCAGATTGCAATTCATGAGCGGTTCATTTGTAAAGGAACTGCCAAACATTGCCTACAAACTCATAGAACATTTTCCTGAGCCCATCTCCATGTCTTACATCTTTATTACATATGTAGATACATGCCTCACTTTGAACATAACTACTCATTTCGCTATTCACTGTTGATTCCACTCCGACCCGCCCTGACTGACCGATCCATTTAAGGTACACCTAATTTCCAGCTCTCCAAGGACCACACAATGCAGGTTTTACTTGAAAGCCGGAGAGATCTCTGAAACGTTCAAGTATTAATAGGACAACTGGAATGTACGGTAAATGTAACTTGAAACTCTATCTTTTAATTCTCACTCACCGACCAAACCTCCACACATACACTCACCTCATGAATGCGTAACGAATGGCTACATCCGCTACTCCCCCGGTCCAACAACTATTTTACTCCAACCGTATGAAAAATCCTGCAGAATCTCACTTCTGAGTCAACTACTCATTTACTAATCATTAGCACAAATTAAATGAAATACTACCTCACTGCAAATTATTAGCCCTGGAAATGCAGCCTAAGAGACGTGCACATTGTATTGAAAGAAATACTTAAACTTGACGTTGCCTCAAGGAGAACGATTACGGGAGCTTACGTGAAACATTTTGTTCATCCTGTCCATGAGACTCTAGGAATCCCAGACGTCTAAACAATAATAATTATTGATACATTTATTATAACTATGGAACAGAAGATTATTTCTCATGTGGGAAAAATTCCAGAGGCTGTTAGAATTTAGACGAATTACATTTTAATACACTGTTACCTTACCGCCTGCAAAATGTAGATACCTACAATGTACGTGTCAGTGTTAGAAAAAATCAAGTCCTTACTATTTTCAGTGTTTGCATTTGTCCAGGAGGCTTACAGCCCGTGGGAGAATACTCTTTCTGTTTTCGCACTTCGCTCTTTTTTTCCTTGCAATTTGTTGATAGTCGTGGTTTATTTTCCTGATTTATTAAGTCATATTCGTATTAATGACAGGCCTGTAACTAATGTCCGACATGTGCTGGAAACATGACAGGCTGCGCTCTGTCAAAGTCACATGCACTGGAGATACGGCTCTGGAAGGGGCTATTACCATCACTATTAAAAGGATTATAGGAGAAGGACCTGGGGCGGAAACTATTACAGAGTAGATTAAGGAAGTTTTTAAAAATATTAAGTGTAGGAGAACTAGTGTAATTTAAAAGGTTTTCAGACTTCTCAGTGGCAGTGGTTTCCAATGACAGGAGGTTATAGGTGTTTGAGAGAGGGGAGGCATAATAATTATTAATAAATTGACGATGTTCTAGAATAATTCTGAGACTACTGCTGGGAGTGGGGCTCCTCCGCAGGAAATCCAACACTGTAGTCAGAGAAAGATGAAACGATTTCTTTCAGTGTGCATTCATTTGGTTAATGCTTGTTGAGTGTAGAAAATGAAGAAGTGTCCTATTTTCTTCTTACATAATGGCCCTCCTTATCCCACCCCGGTCTAGCCATTCGTAAATCTGTACTTGGTTAACCTACCTTTTAAGAGTGACTCTGTGGTCCACGTCTAATGCGTTAAAACAGTTGCTTTGAAGTTGAGTCAAACTTGCATCTGCGAAAACGTTCAAAAGGTAAAAAGTGAAAGTGAGCATTACTTTGCGAGCATATCACATTAAAAATTGTAATATATTAGGACTGCTCACTGGGGCTTATAGATCTCCTATGGGAGGACCATGGGATCCATAGGGATACATACATAGGTACATATGCATATAGTAGACACGTACAAGAAAAACCTAATTGTTGTCTCAGGCTTCTGCAATCTTATACACTGCTCATAATGTTAATGGCTACACACGACCATAGTATGCTGCCTGAGCCTTAAAAGAGTTGGGAATAAATACATTACAACGTTTACCTTTATTATGAATTAATGTCTGCCTTAATGGCAATCCTGATGTTCATAAACACACAGACGCTTATCATTATTTATTATATAAACTTAAGATTCAAATATGCTTTCGCTTCCACTTCAAACTGGGATGGACCTCTGTGGTGGAGGATCTATTATGCATGTATAGCCCTACTCGTGTACAGATTAGGGAGGAAGAGAGGGAGACGGAAAGTTGGTCATTACTTCATCCTACTATACATTCCCTAAATGACACGGGAGATGAACCTAGTCAAAGCCTCAGAGATAGGTTTAGGTTATCTTTGTCAATTTTATTTATGTCACCCTCTCCAAGCTATTTAAAAATGTACGTGTACTTACTATTTCAACGACCACTTGACAATTCAAACAAATGACAAATAATAAACAATTTCATGTAGATATATATATTTACTTATACACAGTATTATACAACATTATATCCTTCTATCGGATTACCTTTACAGGTATACAGTTATATGTACATATCCTTTGGGGTATCTTACTATCTTACTGTATCGGAGGACAACAGTGAATCCAGAGGAAATCAATGCGATTTCCGTCCTCCCTGTGCAGCATTAAAAGATCGCATCCAAACCTTAGATCCGGAATGTAAAGGTGCAAAGGCTCTTGAAACAACAAGCGACAAGTGCATATCCAAGTACATCCATTCTATGTAGTTCATGTCATTAACACGTCATGTGACTATACGAGAGCTGTCCTGTACTCAACTTTCTCATTGTTTTGGTGTTCATCATCCAAATATATATATAAAATATGATAAGCATAGAAAGTTCAAGGTGCAAAATATCTAGAAAAATTCAGTTACCACTGGTGCATAAACTCGATCTCTGCTTTCATTGGGAATGTGTAAATATGCTAGAAATACTTGTTATAAGTTACAATTACCTAAGGCATATTTAAATGCCTGCACGTATGTATTTACAGAGTATTTTTCTGAAAATGATTTTACTTTAGTTCGCAGTCTTTTAATTTTTTTTTGGAATATCGTTTCTTTTCATCAACTGTTTGTGATGTTGCTAACACAAACTTTACATACAGCCCACCATTTAAATTTAATCGGAAAAATATGTAGGACTTCTTCTGAAACGTTTTTTTTTTTGAAAATCTGTTTGACGAGTCTAAGGAACATTTTGAGAAAAACTGAGGAATTTAAAAAAAGTGTAGATTCAAACCTCTCAGGGTTTGGATCTTCAAATTGAAGCAAATTGGTGCTCTGGAGCCAAATTGTGGGGAAAATTATTATTAACAACATCTTTTATTCAGAAAGTTTTACAAGAATAACAAAAGTTTAAAAAGTGCACTCAGAAAACAAAAATAGGTGAGAAAAATGTGCCCACTCTTTTTATCTTTATTGGTTTTTTAAAAGTTTTTAAAAAATATTCGTAAAACCCTTCGGATTTTTAATAGTTGTTTTTAACTTTTAAATTTGTTTTACTCCAGTGGGGTACCGCTGTACATTCCCAATCTTTGAATTTGATTAGCACACCAAACCTTAGAGTTTTGACGCCGGACACTTCAGAATGAACCCTGCACCCTTCATACAAATTTTCAATCAAAATCACTCGACCATGAAGATGTTTTATTCATTTCTTTTAACTTTAGTTATAACATGTGGGGTTGTAGTTAGCAAGAGGCTAGCAAAGAATGAATAAAAAAGCAAACTATTTAACTACAGTTATATTGCTATATAGTTATTTTAGCAAATGATTCACCCACCATGACTTTAACAGGGGAACAGTCTATCAATTAGTGAAAATAACTGTGTTTCCTGCAGGGCTTGTATTATACTAAAAAGTAGCGAAAACATGCACCATGCCCTGCCACAACTACAGTTGTATGATGTGTCCGGATAATTATAATTCCCATAACCGCACAATTCATGGCGCTTTCTGTACTTCACAGTTCAAACTTTCCGTGTAATTTTCCAACCTAATGTTACACTCCAAATGCTTTATTACTCAGGACTCTCATTTGAATACACAACGAAAATTCCCATAATTTTTTCGCGAAATTATAAGATTGGAGTACTCCAATAATTGAGCATAGAAACCTTCCTGCACGAATTCCTTGAAAGAGCCACAGTGTGTAGTACTCTCCTAGTGAATTTACGGTTAAATTTTTTGCCGTGGCAAGTTGACAATGCTGATGGGAAGCTCGAACGTGGTATTTACATAAATAAGAGCATTCTGCGGCAGTAACTTTGGCTTCGACAGGCTAACCCCAAGTTGACTTCCGATGCTAATTTATTGGCAAGTAAGCCTTATAAATTAGTGGAAGAGCATGCGTGAAATTTTTCGTATTTTAGTTACTCTGTATTGTTCATGGAAATTACTAAACTAACAAATACAAGTGCTAAAAACTGTTGATGCTGACATTTGATTTAAGGTACGAAGACAATCTATGGGAAAAAAGGCTCTCTTTGAAATTCCCATATGTGAAGGTTATGTGAGGGATTTCAAGTAAAGGTTGGGGTTAGGGCTATGACACGGGCAGGGTATAAGAAATGGATTCTGGAGATCTGTGAGGTCTCCACGTTCTTCTACTAATACCAAAAACGCAAATCTAAATCAACCTAAGCGTGCAAATTCGTAACAACAATCAAGATTTAGTTTATTTTTACAAATATCCTTGTTTTGTTATACATGAATTCCCTTCAGGGAAGAATAGGGATGGTGTAAAGATGTACCTGCTGAGAATGTCATTCTCGTTAATAAATTACTTGTTGAATTCGAGGGTAAATGAAATCGAAAGGATAAATCAATCGGGATGTGTAGACACATGGATAAAAAAAGGCTTGTATCTCCCGTTCAATTATCCCTTCGTTGGTAATTTGCTACCATATGCACCAGAATGACAAAGAAGACTGGTGAAGATGATGGAATGAGATGAAGCAAAAAAAAAAATTCGGGCAATGCATGCTAATGAGACTGTGTGGAACACTCAGGGAGTAGCTGTCGAATTTTCGCTTTTACCTTTTAACCTCCACAATCTCAATTTTCCCTTCTGACATATTAGCACTGTCGACTCAAGCCATGTGCACTTATTGACACTTAGCTCTCTATGTATGTAGTTCTATGTGGTGGTAGTAGTCCTGTCAGATACACTGACGTAGGACTGTGAAGTGCACAACAAACTCCGTATACATTTTTATGGAAACCTTGATATTCATCATCAGAGTTAGCCCCTACGTGTTATGGCCCGACGGACTACAATATACGCTGGATACCACAAACTACACATGAGGGGTACATTCGTACCACTACAGTAATTACAATTCGTATTCTGACTAAACTACTTTTTGCTCTTCTTTTTCCACTTCTCAGGATCTTGCAAATTGTGTGTACAAAACCTTGCTAAAATCCTTACAAGTGTTCGTCGGAGGGGGCAAAAAATAATGACACGGGATATATACACAACAACTATTCCTGCCACCCTTCCATCTCCATGTATGATAGTATGATGTATGATACAGGCTCCAACATATTCATAAGACTGACTCCTACATGCATAAAGGGGCTGTTTTAGGGCAGTAAGCTAGAAGAACTAGAGGACAGTATACCATCCACATCATGGGTCTAAGGACTCTGGGACATCGGATATGTAAAAGTAATGCATTAGCTCATAATGATGTACGTGCTCTTTGCAAATCTTCTACAAGTCAAAGATTGGAAGAATTTCATATACACACTTTTACAAGGGTATAGGCCCTGCCAATCTTAATCAAAATTCTAATCATCTCAGATACAATGGCACACTCGAACGACTAGCATCCAACAATCTTGTACATGCTTATACATATGTACGTCCTGGGACCAAAAAAAACTTACACTAGTTACGAATGTCCATAGGAGACTCAGAGACTGATTCAATCGGATGTGTGTGCCGTCAAAACATTAACGTTACCAAATTCGTATCATGAATAGAGTGTAGACATTGTACATGTACAGTGATGGATTGAGATAGAATTTAGCATTGTGTCTGGAAAAAAAAAATATATTTGAAATTTCAGAAATGACGTTTCACAAGTTATCAAGTACAACCTCAAGTTACATTTATGACCACCAACAAGATGCTGAGTCTGTGAACATATTATCCCTAACCTTTATGACATTACGCGGAGATTCTGGTTGAGAAAAAGTGCCGCTCCATGAAAAAATCCTGAGCGAGAAAATGCTGGAGAGAATACCAAACAAGCTTCTCGATTCTGGTTTAAGTATAAGTTTCCCCTTGAGATCGTAAAGCTCTTTAGTTTTTCCTCCCGTCTCTCTCTCTCTCTCTCCTCACACTTTACCTTGATCTTATATTTATGCTCTATACACTTAATGCTGCCAAATAAAAACAAAGTAATAATCTGCCATGTTCCTCATGTTTGGAACACCCAATTAGTTCCAAATAGAACGTGTATTCTTACCAATGCATTTTTTCCCTTTGACCCATGCTACTAAAGCACATAACTTTTCAAATCTACTACTCAGGAGACTATGAATACAATAACGTCACTGTAGTATCTGCGTTTTGTAAGGAAGGTAATTCTGAATTAGTTCGGTTTCAAGTTTACAATTGGCTCGGTTTTCTTGGTTTATGGATGAGTCATAAACCACAAGTGTCTGAAGAGAACATCTTTTTCTGCAAAATTCTTTCTAATAATAACAGCTTCTTCATGTAAATACTAGGGAGGAAAACAGGGAAAGAGTACACATTTTCAAGTAAATATTGTATTGCAAGAATTGAGGGTCATAAGAGTTGTATGAAAATCCAGAAGATAAAACCCTTTACGGTCCAAAATATTTACCTGAGCAAGTCTCTGATTCTTCTCTCTCTCTCTTCCCTCTCTCTCTCTCTCTCTCGCGAGAAGTCACAAAAAGTGGCTAAAGATCAGAAAAACAACTCTAGGACTGGCGGAAACAGTGTAAATAAATCCATTCAAGTTTTTTCCTTATCTTTTTAAAAATTTTAAACGAGTTGCCTCTCGGATGCAGACAAGAGATAATTCTTGCATGTGTGCTTTCGGGCCATTCAGCACCCCATCATATGTAGCTACATATGTCTGGTAACTCTGAAAATTAATGTCTAATGAGGAGCAAATAGTTTTTTTTTTATTATTTTTCACACAAGGAATTTCAAGTAAATCTGGTACTTTGAGTACCACGCCGTATTTGATTCCCTCCAACACAGAATCTGCAAGCCCTTCTGTTCCATAAAATAATGGTCAGTCATCAAATGTAATTTTCAATGGTAAATAACATTTCCAGCCTGCGTCGCTCTTTTTTTTTTGTTACCACAACACCCTAAAATTATTCCATCAGCATCCTTGCTCTTATTAATGATTTCTAAGAGCTCCCAATCGGCTCCTGTTCAAAATAAGGTTGACCAAGATCAACTTTGAGGCTACCGGAGGTATTTACTTCTATAGGTAGAAATCATAGGGAGGCATTTGAGCAGACTGGGGAATCCTGAAATTATTTAGCCTCTCATGGAACTTCCATGATTTAAACTATGGGAGTGCATAACAGCATCCATATTATGCCTCACATTAAATGCGTCTGTTTGAGTTTAATTCCTTCCGTAGTGGAAATGAGGGAGATTAGATGAGATCCCCAAACCAGGCGTTTATCTCTAATAGTTATCCTGCCAGTACGTAGATGTATGGACATGAGATCTTTTCCCTTACATATATTTTAATGGTAATATCATTGAGATTTCTTCCAGCTGATTCCTGCTCATCATCGTAAATGTGAGTACAATAAAATCTATTAAAGTTTATTGGCTCGGAGCCTGTTTATCCAAATAAGTAGGTAGTCTCAGGAGCTACTGAGCTTTGCTCTGGCCACAGTAGAAAATTTACACTCCAGATATCTAATTACTGGTCATAAAGCGCAAGAAGAGCATTAAGGTAAGGAAGGTAACAAAATAGGATAATAATTGTGCGAACTTGGAAATCAAATCACCTCAGAGATGTTCACATACTATAGATAACCAAAGGAACACTTATAGGGAGTTTGGAGAGGGAAGTTCTCCAAGGAGATATGTACACATGGAAGTACACATAGCAAAAAACATTAGAACTTTCCGTTACGACCCCCTCCCCCCTCTCCCAAAAAAAACCAGAAAAATAACCTAATCTAAGCTTCAGTGTGTAAAGTAACGAGCAGCTTTTTATAATTATATTTCTGTAATTTATTGTAAGAAGTTGTGAACCAACTTTACAATGACTATATGTGTATCAAAAATTTTCAAAGAAAATCATAATTATAGTATATCTAATTGTACTAATTTAATAGTTAAAGTTCCCACAATAAACCGCCAATGGAGAGGCATATATTGTATGAGCATACAAACATAAAGGCTTCAATTTATTACCGTGTAATAAGCCACTGGAGTAATTTTGCTTCCAGAGAATGGTAAATGCCACACATTTACTTCAATTTGTTTTAGTACTAACAACACTTTTAATACCTTCAGAATTTCCCTCTCTCAATTGACTCGAAGGCTAATAGATGTCTTAGCCAGCGTTTTATACTAAGTAGATTTAAATCCATTCTCGCCAAATGGGAAGGGATTTTTATCAAACTGGTTTAAAATGTGAGTAATTACTGAAATTGATTTAGTACCATTTAATATTGGAGGTAATTTTTTGGTGTAACTTTTTACCTTTTATTTTACAAAGTACTAGAATTATTATCATGAGAGCCTTCCGTACGTACGCCGTAGTCTCACATTTGAAATCATAAATCTGAATGTACAGGGAAACTAATAGGGAAGGCCACGAGATGTTTTTATTCCTCCTTAGAATATCCATTAAGTGGAGTCCCACTAGCTCAACTTATTATTGATTTACAAAAACATTCGAATTAAAACCTTTACTTTCCTCGTCAGAACCATGCACCAGCATAGGATCCACTGACACGAGGCAAATAATTCTAGCCTAGCTCAAGTTTTTAGTCTCAGGATTTTTTCCCTTTCCGAACAGAGAATTCTTACAAGTGTAACATTTGAACAGATGCATTTTCTGTCCTTCGTAGTCCTAAGAATCTAGTCGAGTCTGTTACAAGCTAGGGACAATGCAATGAAATAATTTCCTATGAATTACCACACGTATCCACATCCACTCCCATGCAAGATGGAAATAAGTAAATTCAAATCTTTTTACTCCAACTTCCCACCAATATCTTACATCAGTGGAACAAATTACCTGGGGTTAACCCCAGTGACGTCTGACGTACATCTTGTCTTTTCCTTTACAGTCACTCTCATGACCACAGACGACACATCGGACGAATGTGCCAAACTTGCGGTTTCATTATCTCTAACTGACCTCTTTAATAATATTTCTACGAAATCAAATCCTATGGGCATGGACCTCCCCTCCAAGTCTCCAACAATCACATTCCATTCTACGAGCCCGGACTAAAAGGATAAATAAATGTACGAGAAGGAAGGTGGAACTAGTAATAATTTGATAAGACAAATTCCAGGAACAATAATACTAGCTCACTGACCTTCAGTCAATAATTATTCTAAGTTTGGTTGAACACAATTTAAATGTAAATTTCCAGGAACATATTATTGTACAAGCTCCACCCCCCCCCCCCCCCCGCCCCATAATATTGTATTTCAGCCCAATGAGATGCTAAATTAATGTCATTTATATGTATTAGTAATAAAGAAGCGTTAGAATTTTTAATCTAATTTAAAGCAATAATTATTTGAGATACTTTTAATCATAGATGACTCTACTGTTATCCTTTTCAGCTCTCAAATCAGAGCTTCATTGTGTGATGATAATCTTCATTAACCTGTTTCTGACAGAAGTAACCGTATACATGGGAACTCATATCCTGTACTACATAACTACACAAAATTTTATTATATTTCTACTCCTATTGCAAAACAAGCTTAAAATTCCTGAGCTTGTACTCGCAGTCATTACTAAATACATGCAATTCTCCTTTTAGGATTTGACCAGTACAGAACAAGACTGGAAGCTGGATTCTAATTCTTGTACAAAATTACATGATAATAATTTATTATTCTTGAAAATACTGTCCCCAACATTTGCAAGATGTAATTAATTATAAAGGAAGGAATCATTTCCGGTTGAGTCTCTCCAACCTAAAGTCCATACGCAATTACTCCTTGATGGAGTTCAAGGAATCAATTACAGCGTGAGAAGTTGAGCCAGGTGACGGTGACACGTTTTGCAAAAATATATATCTTCTGTCGGGGATTTTTGAAGGGGGGAAGTGTATATTTTGCTCTCTGCACGTTACTCCTTGCATAAGTGTCTCCGGAAGAAGCTTGGCTTGGAAGGATGAAAGCGCCACAAAAAAAATGACTTCACACTTTTCTCTCAATGCTATTTACAGTGTCGCTCTCTGTGTCTTCTGTCTATTGGTAATTGTCTGTCGTACTATTATGTGAGGGTCTTTGTTCCATGTTTTAAGATATTTTTTGTTTTTACTTGTCTCCACTTTGTAAAGCACACAGAAACACAGACACACAATAATACCCATAATATGTAATTATATTGGAAAGGAAGAAGTGAAAATAGAATGTATGTATACTTTGATGTAAGACTGTTTTCCCCTTTACCCTTGATTAGACTAAGCTTCGGAGTGAATGGGTGTGAATGATAAAGATCAGGAAGCAGATATAATGCGATGGTTAACAACGGAGATAAAATCAATGTACGTACTTATTTAAGTTGACGCTCACCGATTGTCGAGTCCCTCTTTGGGCTGTAAACAAGGCATATGTAACTTGTCCGTACACAACTGACTCACCATATGTCAAAATGGTATGGGGACGTAGTGGTATGTACAGTAATACATGAAGATACATATATGTATCTATATTACGACTGGTAAAAAAAAACTTACGAGAGACAGAGAGAAGGACCGCACCTATGATATTCTTAGCTTCACCGGTGCATTTAATTACAACAAAAGATTCCATTGATTGCCAACCCGTGACATCATTTTCCACTTGAAAGAATGGCTGATTGAATCAGCATCATGCTACAATTAACTCCATAAGTCTCATTATAAGTGCCAACAATACACAAGCTAAGCTTCCCTACATGAACCCCTCCATAATTTCATGCTTTACAAGAGGTATCAATCATAACATATTTTGAGGTGATCTTCACCGAAATAACAAAACTCTCTTGGAATTGATTTTATTTCTCCTCACAATTTCATAAAATATTTCGGATAGATACACATCTTCCCCTCCAACGTCTGTTGATAACGTCACAAACTAAGATTGTCACAAATTAATAACGCAAAAAAAAAAGTTTAAAAGGAAACTGTCCTTTTAAAAAAAATGTTTAAAATGATCCTGGAAAAAAATACAAGTTTAATTTGTCAAGAGTACAAATGCCAATGTCAAAATTTGAAGTAGGAGAATGATGGAAGGATTCTAATTACCATTTTCTGAGTAAAATGGAAACTTTACATAAAGGGACTCGGGTCTGGGAAAAAAATGAGTTTCTCCTCCATTCCAACAAAGCCCCAACTTATTACTGGGTAATAGAATAGGAAGTAAGATTTATATTAATAATTTTCTGCTATTCTTATCTCTCCCCGTCGGAGTAATAAAATTCTTGTTTCCATTTGAATTTATTTTTGTCAATGTTAAATTAATTACACGGAGTAAATTAACTGATTGTAACTTGCTATTATTTCTCTATTCAAGTGTGAAGCCATTTGCTCCACACTACAAGCGTCTCAAGAAAAAAAAAACATTCAAATACAGTGGTATACATTCAAATGCATTCAAGTCCTATGTATTTACGTCTTTTAGTAGAAATTAACAAAAAAAAACCTTTGAATGGACTCTGAGCATTCAGTGCTTTTATAACTCCCTTTTTTCCCTCCCCTGAGGGTCGGAGTAAGGAAAAGTTCGGAACAATAATAATTCCAACAATTTAAGCATACAATTATTTTACGCTGAAAAAGATTCTTCTCCAGATACCAATCAAGTTTTGAATGGAACTTTAACTTTTTCAAGTGTGGAGTTTTGGTTTTGGTGATTTAAAAAATGAAGATATGTAGAGAATGATTGAAGATATATATAAAGTAAAAAAAAAAGAAAAAATCTTGGAAATTTTGAAAATATTAGAATTATATTGGCACTTAAGAAGTACAAGAATTAATATTGTTGGGAGAGAAGACTATTGGCTGAATTTAAAAATGAGGTTCTCAAGGAAATAGCTGTTTGAGGAGCTTGCCGAAAAGCTTGCATTGAAGGGTTGAGTATCCCGTTGGAGCATTGTTGACTGTTGCAAAAAGCAGTGGATCTTGAGGATCTTAATACAACAATGGTCCATTGAATTTTTGTATGGAGAGGGATTGAGAGAGAGAGAGAGAGACAGAGACAGAGAGAGAGAGAGAGAGAGAGAGAGAGAGAAGGGAAGGATGCGAATCGAAGACGCCGGTTTGACTTCTTTACAGACATTTTCAGTTGGAGACTTTGCTTATTATGTGAGTCAGTGTGTGTGCTTATGTATGGATGGATAAAGGTAGAGTGGTAATAATAATCATGATGATGATAATAGTGGATGGTGAATATAAATGCTGCTGTCTGTGGATGAAACTTTCACTTTTCTATTGAGAATGTAGCACACGACCCACCTTTTTTATCGTCATTTCCAACGTACATGCAGACACAAACTTACCTACGCCTATGTATATGCACATTTCCCATTCTCCTATTTTTTTTTCACGTTTTGCAAATACACATACACTACTTTATGCCCTGTGCATTTTACGACTAACTCTTAAGCTTCTCTCCTCACCATAGATTACATATTTGACTTGCACTTTTTACCCTATATCCCCATAACCATTACTACAGTATATTATCTGTGTTAAAATCATGCTTATGGTTGTCGTTGGAGTTGTATCGTTGTATGTCAGCCATTATTTGTATTATATAACGTCGTAGGGACGCATGATTTTCCCATTCGTGTAACGAATGGACTTTAACATGATGATGAGATGTTCCTCCTGCGACTGATGATTATTTCACGAACAGCATGAAGATGAAAATAGTGAAGATGATGAATGTGTCTAAGGATTAAAGGTAGCATTGCTATGTACCTCAACCAAATTCACAGGCACAAAAACATACAGAAATACCTCCTTATACAAGTCCCAGTACCCCCGCTACATACTACTCCGTCACCCTATACATAGATACAGACACTCACACACACATGCCTACAACCATCCGTCCGGACGGACGTACATACATATGTACATACGTCCTCAGACACTTTACCCAGTGAATTACGCTGAGCAATGTGAGCTAGTTCACCCAGTATTAATGCAAGTACATCATCTTTCGTACATTTCCCTCTCATAACATCCAACGATCAGCACATCCATTCATATAGAGTCACAATATATATATATATCTATTTATGTATGTACTCAAATGACATATATGTATTCATGGGAGTACAATAAGTGAGCAACAGCCCACATATATTTTCACTTGAAAATCTAATGCATAATAAATGCTCCAAAGGCATTTATCATTGAAGGAGTAGTTTTTCTCTTGAGCTAATGCAGTTTGTCATATACGGGGAAAATATAACTTTGCTTCGCCCAGCCCTGCTGTAACTCATAAAATTGCAAGCACATCAGAGATTCTCTCCTCAAAAATAACCAGATGAATCTTGGAATTTTTATTTCCGTTGGAAAAAATATAAAATTACAGAATTCAGGCTTTGCTCTGCAACCGCCAGGAATACAAAAATCATAAATAGAAGGAGTATGGCAATTTCCAAATCATTTTTCCCACCCTCAATTTAATTATCCGGTAAGAATAATCTTCATTGTATTTTCCGTGACTGGACTTTGTACCAGGGCTATTTTAGGCGGAAATAATTTCTACTAAAATAAAAAAATTGTGAGTCTATAGTGATTAAAGTGAATTTGCAAAAAGAGTAGAGTATTTGCAATAGGAGGGGCATTTAAATATTAAGGAGGGCATAAATTAGGGGAAATGTATCAGGCCTGCTTCTAGATGGCACATCTTTCAACTTGGTTCCTCTCTGCCATTGGAAATTCGAGGGTTTTGCTTGGGAGTGCTTCGCAAATAAATCTCGACCATTGCCTTTATGAATTTTAAGTATGCATGCCTGTAATATTTTGTATGATGGAGGCTGAGGCAGTGCTATAATTTGCATAGGATCATCTAATCACAGGGTGATTTCGCAGAGGGTGGAAAAGGTATGGAGAGTCAAAGTAAGTATGGTAAATTTGCAATTAGCCATTTGTACTATTAGCCGTCCGATTTGTTACAGATGTTTATTATTAAATTGACGCACGCTCCACACTTGAACAGTTGACTGCACCAAGGGGCACAAGAGTCAAGTTTTTGAGACTCGACGAAGCATGGAAAAGAGCTGAAAAAGTGAATTGAATTAAGAATCCTGACGGGGGAATGCTGGCCAATTGGAATTAAATGAAATATTATGAGGATGGTGAGGTGCAGTTAGATGGAAATCATCCCCAGAGGTTTTTGTCGCCTCAAGCCACCAACTAATGCATACAATAAAAATAAAGCATCCCAACTGAAATATGTGCTAGTTATTATATCATCATCAGAACTGTGTTTTGCTTACAATAACAGTAACTAATGTAAACCTTATAAATATTCATGGGGCAAATGGTTCGAGCACAGTTCTCCGTCTGGTGCTTGCTTCTCTCCAAGCATATGTAATAACGGAGCACCTCATCCCAGAAACAACACATGATCTGGTCAGGTAAAAAAAAAATCAGGACTGGCTCTAAGCATGACGTGGTAATGGAATGAGTACGAAATATATAGGCTAAAGATGCTCAACAAACCGCGGAGGATAGGAGTCACTTTCTCTTTCCATTGCAGTCAGCATACTACACAGGGGATATATGGGTAAGAGAGGGAGAGAGACAGAGAGAGAGAGAGAGAGAGACAAAAAAAAGGAATAAAAAAGCATAGAGCATAATGCCAGAGTCAAAATATTTTATAATATCCTCTTTCATACCAGCCCATCTCAATGCCTCAAATAATAGTACACGGAATCCGCTCCATCCCAGCTTACAATAATTAGAACAGAGCTTGTCAAATGCTTCCCATTCAGACGGACATACAATATCATATGGCCCCATATCTCACAGAGCGTGGAGCTTCCCCAATACCTATAATGTATATGTATGTACGAGCATTTGCAAATCCATCATAATCCCATTCCACGCACAATAATTGCTAGTATTCGCTACCGTTCCTGGCAAAATCATAACTGACACTTCTAATTGTACTTTGGGAGTACAGGATAGGAATTTTCCTCCCCTTCCGATGCGGTGCAATCAGTTCAAATAAAGTCATCACAAACTTTTTTTTCCTCGTCCTTTTCAAAATTATCCTTGTACCAGGAAATTCATTGAAATGTTATCCAGACTTCAGTTATTCAGTGAAGAAAAAGTTTTCAGAAATATTCAAATTTCAACAGTGCATCCAATATTTATTCAAATGGAAATCTCTGCAAAAAATTCTTAAAAATGACTAACTCAAAAATTCGATGAATGGAATGTTACAAAGTTCAAATATTATGTACAGTAATATAATCTTATGTGAATGGAGATTTTGTCGGAGGTGCTGTTGGCATATTCTTGTTTACTTCTTTTTTGAGAAGTTGCTTTTATTAAAATAAAATCTAAAAATATTATAATTTAGAGTAAAAAAAATTTTACATAAGTTTCTACAGAAATTTAAGTGGAAAAATAGGCGGAGTAAATTTAGAAATTCAACTCAATTAATCTAATGATATTTGTGGAAATTCTGGCAGGAAGAGCACATAAGATTTTATTGGAGTGAATGGCCGTGGTAATTGAGATGAGGGAAAAATCCTGGAAACTATTTTGATTTATTGTACAATTATATAAAGAATAAAACACACACTCATAGTTAATTGGCCAAATGTGCTGGGATTGAATTAGTGCTTAAAAAAATGTTAAAACCTTTCGGGAAAAAATGTCCAGAAATGGTTGCGAGACTGAGCAATTGTGGAATTTAATTGGGATCGACTTGATACACTTGATTTGTCCTTAAGATACATTTAAATAACATCTGTAACATTTTAATTGTCAAGATCTTGACACATGTAACTACTACATCGATATATATGTAGAATTGAATCTAAAGAGCTGACTCCATCCCCTCCCACTCTCCCACAAGTGATCCTTTCTTTTTGGGAACAATGCACAATATGGTTATTGCCTACACAAGAGCTGGGCATGAGGAACACACTTGATGGTAGTCAATGCAAGTACGACACGGTGCGACAGAAGTGTTGAAAAAACACGTTTGAAAATTGAAACTGATATTTAAGTTAATGCTGAGCATATATTCTTGGAGTTTGTCAATATCCATTGTGATGCGTGTACTCACCAGCCCTATCCCTATATATGTACATACCCATAGCAGCCCCTATACCTACAAGGACTATATAGGTGTAGGTGACGCCGTTGGCATTATAATCTCATTGTGAGTGCATGATATATGCCTAGGCATTTGGAGATGATCAAGTGTACTGTATATTTACGCGTCGTGACCGATTTTCTTAGACCGTGCAGTCATTACGAAACAGAAACAGAGCATTGAACTTTATTTATTATGTGGAATCACCATTCTTGTGTAATTATTGAACATGTATTAAATGCTTAAATCCATCATTTCATCATTTCACCATAAGGTAGCCCATTAAATTCCTTACGGACAGTCAGTCTTTTGATTCATTACTCCATAACTTGGAATAAATCATCTCAATTTTTTTTATCTTCTCACTATTTCATCCCCCCACACTCTCATTACAGTCTCACCAATCTCTATTATTTCCAACATTGACAGTTCATCCTCAAATCCCCCTCTACACAAAACAAATGGGAAATCAAAATTACTAAACGTGTCTCACTATTTATTTTATTTAAATAAGGAATAGGGTTGGAGGGAGAGGGGAGGGGGGAAGAAATGTGTGGGGCTCGGGTTGGAAATTGAAAGTAAAACAATTACAAAATTGACACGGGCTTTATGCCAAAAGTTCAAGACACATTATCTAATTAAGCCATCAAAAGGAGTCGCTTGTCAACACACCACGGAGCGAAAAGGTTGACATGTGTTGAACTTGTTCCTCCAATACGGCCTCAAAAGGGGAACATGCTGAAGATCATTGGGAGGAAATAGCGGTGCAAGCATCTACAGGATATTAGCTTCATATTAAAAATCCCTACTACAAAGTACATTGTACGATTAACGACACCAAAGAAATAATGACAATGCACAGGGCTGCTATGCACAAAGTCATTATTTATGCATCGTAAACGAAAGGAAAATTGCTTGCATTTTAGTGTGCTCAAGTGACACTCACCATGTGGTTTCATGTATACCACCAGTCCCCACATCCTATGGTGGTACATATGTTGGAGTATGTGTGTGTGTGTGTTTGTGTCAGAGAGAGAGAGAGAGAGAGGGACATAGTTTTAGCATACACTACAAGAGATACATATAGCCAGTACATATTTGGAATATAATAGGATAACAATTTGCCATGTACCGAAACAATTACATAGGAATAGAATAATATGGAGCTATACAAGACAACTGTGCTGGCGTCCGTCTAATGCCTCACATTAAGTGATTCACTCCAAGTAATAATTATTATTAGTGTGAAGGTATGTGTGGATGAAGCAACATTGTTCAACTTGCAACTTGACCCATAAAATGTTTTGATAAACTTTTCCTGGTCTTTCAAATGAGGTCAGGTTTGTTGTTTTGTTGCCGGAATTCCCAACAGATCATGTCACTTCAATTAAACCAACTTGTCCAATGCAGAGTCGATCTTTTTTTTTTATGCAGATATAGTTATATGCAATAGTCTTTCCACTGTTTATGTTCCACATGTCATTACTATGTTATTGACTTGTGTGGACGGCTCCGCTCACACACATATGTATGACTAGCTGGTTCACTGACGTGGGAGCCGATGTGCAATAAATTATTGATGACTACCATATGATCAAAATGAAGTTTCTGAATGACAATATCCTCAGAATGTCAACGTGCTGTAACTGAACAAGGGACCCTCTACACGAATCTACTACAGTGTATAGTCACACGGACTGAAGCTTATACAATAAGCACATTTTTCAACTCTTCCTGTTCCACTTACATTTATTGCTAATTAATTATCCAAACTACTGCTCTGTGACTAGATGCCGTCAAAACTAGTGGAAAAAAACGTTCAACAAGCTTGTCATGTCTAGTGTTGGATTTTTTTCCCATTTGTTTTTAATCCCTTGTTCTAATTTTATATTATGTTGTTTTTTTTTTATTTATTACGGATGCTATTTTCATTACTCGTCTAATTATTATTATTTCCCCCCACAGCTTGTCACTTTGTTTTTCAAACAAGTTAAAAAAACCAGAACAGCGTAGATTCAACTTTTCAAAACAAAATTACTTTGATCTTTGCTTCAGGATAGGAGTGAAACGTGCCTATGTAACCTATGACCGAAACTCTGTGTGGAACTAATGTTCGAGTAATGTCACAAAGCTAATTCATTACGGTGGTATTTGTGGGTTTGTGGTTATGATGTACGTAATTGCTATCAATACTTTAATCCATCATATTTCCTTGGAAAAAATGAATTCCCCATGAATGTGTAGTTCACAAGTTTGAAGTTAGAATTTAACTCACTCCCTTTGAAATTGGGTCAACCCCGTCCTACTCTGTGTAACTATTGAATTAAAATTTAGTAAAAGCTACGCTTGTGAATTAAAATACACAAAAACTGCACTATTAACCTATTTACAAAGTTTGAAACCACTTCCTCCAAAAAATACGTCCTATGGTAATTCTCACAGGGCAGGAGACCAGATAACATTTACAAATAGACCTTCATGTAGAGCAAAGGGAGGGAGAGGTATAGGATTTAGACTTTAGTCAAGTTCTAGTTCGCAAATGTAGAACATGGTAATGACTTTTTTTTTAAATACTGGATCCTTGCGTCATTGAATTAATAGTATATTTAATTATTCCGTCATACATTTTACATGGGTCCGGACGGATAGAGTCCATTGCTGAGAGAGAAAAAAATGCTTGAAATTATTAGGCAATATGACTTCCATACGGAGAAATTTCCCATGAAATATTGACAAGGACAGGGTTCCATTATGATTGGTAAACTAGCTATAGTGTCATAACGACGACTCCTTCAGTTATGTAATAGCTAACTGCCAAAACTACGGGATTAATTCCAAGCTAATTCAGGGAACTCCTGAATAAGAAGTGACGGGGCTGGGATGATCTGGGATGGGTGCATAATTCATTGAGATTCATGCATGACTGTATGGGAGATTGGAATTATTAGCGTTGTGCCTTGTGACCCTGTGTTACAGAGCCTGTAGGGGGCAACTGGACACTGGGCTACATACATACAGGTTGCTGCTGGTAGTATGATATGCACTTTGATACTGACATAACCTCGCGATTGCTGTCGCATTGTTTCGCTGGAATCATTGATCAAGGTGACAAAAATGTTTTGATTACGACAGAGCGAGAGACACGAAGACATAAAATGAATGCAAGTCATAAATACAGAATCTTTATGGCTCTTGGGAAGGAGACAGGTCAAGTCAATGTGAAGTAAATAGACAAATGTCATCAGTCATATTATTCAATGTCCCCAATTTTTCCTTATTTCTATTTGATCCTCCCGTGGAAAAATTGGAGAGTAGATAATTCAACTTAGGTGAGGATAAAAATAATATATACATATGGGGACGTTGGATGTTAAGAAAATTAAAAGAAAAATCTCCTATTATGATACATTCACTTGTGGACAGATTGCTTTAGATATTTGAGCTTGGAGTTTTAAAAAAAAAAAATCATAACATTCAACTTGTCTCTGGCAATTGTTCCGGTAGCATTAATGTTGATTGTCATTGAGACGGTTCACATGGAAGTGTGTGCCAATATAAATGTTCATTCAAATGAATTCATTCACCAGCCCCATGCTAACTGGAAAAGTCACAAGTCGTTCGTGAACTTGAGCCCCCTTTCCAGTCTTACACTGTGTACTACTGTCGTAGTTAGTACTACAGTAGCAATAAGGCCTTCCGTAGACGGGGTTTAAGGCTGGAGGGAAGGGGAAAGTTATTCATACATTTTTTTCTCAAATTCATAAAACTCTGTACAGGGATAATAAAAGGGTAGATATTTTCTCACATAAACTTCAGCCAGTTATTTATGAAAGATATGCCGCAATCCCATGTACATGTGTACATTGGCATCCACGGCCGTCCCTGAGCATTGATACGCTACTTACACCTCGCCCTGACCCCCACAAGGAATATACATAGAAGATAATGCCTCTATTTAAAATCCCATTACCAAATCAAGTTCCTCTGCCGAGTTGACCGACGACGGGAAGATCCATGCCGAGTTTTTGTGGGTTTTTTTTCAGAAACCAATACATGACCTGCTGTATGTCTTGGAGGTTCCCTCCGCTCTTGATAAACCTTATTTATTTACATATAATCTGGAAAAAGTTTGGACTTTTTATCCATTTTATTGAAACCTTTGTCACGCTCCCCATGTCTATGTATTTATCCCTCAGCAACTACCAACTTCAAACAACTTCCTGGACTTGTATGTAGAATTTACTACCTCTGTGTATTTACTACCTATGTATGCGGGGCTCTTCGCCGGAGAGCCTTTTGTTCCAACTTGTAAATAGTTTTCAATATGATTTTAATTTTTCCATCCACTCTCATAAAAGGGAAATTGGTCTCAAGTTGTGTCTATTTTAAAATCATAATCCTCAATCAGGTTATATGTGTCCGAATCTTTTTAATAAAAAAATATGACAAGAGTTTTGATCTCTCATAATATTTTCGTAGCTTACTTTTGTATCTATCAAAATTCTTTCTCAAGGTATGGAAGAAATGATCCTCATTTTTGGAGAGCCCTTGAGCCCAGGGTCCTTTTGGTGGAGGACTGACCCTTAGGAAAGTATAGTGGGAATAGTGGAAGACAAAAGGAGGGAGAGGGAGAGGTAAATAATGAAATAATTGAAGAGGGCTCTCATATCCTACCTGCCTCGCTCACGGTGGTTCCAGTTTTTCACTAAAGTTCATTTTATTTTGTTTATTCCGATTCATCAGTGTCTGTTCCGGAACTCTGTAGAAGTTCATTTGAATGTGCTAAAGTGGAAAAAATGGCAAATGGTACATTCTCCCCGGAACTGTGTAGGAAGGTTGGAGTACGGTGTACTGAATTAAATATATTCCATGGGACATCTCGCCTCCAGCTATTATTTCAAAGGAATCCTCTGCAATACAGAGTAAATAGTGTTTGTAGTAGACTCGGCCCTACAACAGACATCAACTCCAGCACTTTGTTCCTTGTTTCCTTCCTTTTGAATTTTTACATTTCATTCCCTGCTTTCCCCGCCAAGTTCATCGTCATGGAAGTAATATATGTAATTTGTTAGAAATGAACATTGAGAATATATTAGTCTCCTGTCTGGAAGGGTTTCACCCAAATCAACTCCCCCGTTTAACTCATAGGAGGAAGGTGTAGGTTATATATATTCAATTTGTACAAATATAATTTCACTGTATATTTTCCAACGTTTTTCAAAGTAAAATCCTTTCCACTATCTACCTATATATTTTCCTATGATACTGGAACTTGAATCAAATTCAGGGCAGTGCTACAATCCTAGGCTGGAATGAAACAAGTGTTTCACATTAAAATACATAGATACTCAACTCCACTCCACCTCTAACATGCTAATATATGCTATTTCTCATGGACCAATTTGGACGTACCTACAGCTTGAGCTGAGTTGTTTACACGGGAGAGAAATTGTAATCGTTTTAAAATGTCTTTTCCGGAGTGGGAAGCATGGAACGTGGCATATTAAAATTGTTCAGAGTCTCATCTCGCTCGTAGAGAGTATATAGTCAGTCCTTCCTCGTAATGTGCCCGGACTATGAGATGATGATGTGAGTGAGGGGATTGTGAATATTCAATCGCTCCGAGCCAACCCACCTTTTTCAGTACTGTGCAGGGATTCGGGGCAAAGTAAATAGTCAGGAGGGTTCCCGTAAGCCTACATATATAGTGTCTGGCCTCCTCTCAGTCATGTCCTTCCGGACCATAAGGTCCCATGGTGAAAAAGTATAAAGAGTGTGTATTTTTGTGCTTTTTGTGGAATGCATTCACTGGGAATTTGAGCATTATTCTTCCAAAGGCTTTGGACTTGGAGGGGGTCAACTACCATTGCATTGGTCAAATGCTCATCAGGCTCTAATGATACAAGTACAAAATTCCAATTGCTCCAGGTACCGGCTTATTCACTTGGGATTAATAAAGTTGTTTATTTACTTAATAACAAAATTATGCTTTCTGCCATCTCATTCCAATGAAAAGGCTGATAGAGTAATTTTGTGGAAGAAGTCTTTCTCAATGTCTGTCCTTTCAGTTCCTGTAGGTCAAGAGGTCTTGAGAGTCGGACTGTCCTTGTTTTGTTCCTTGACATGAGGTCATGTCAGTCATGCTAATCCAATGGGACCTGGCCGGGTCTGTCATCATTCCTCGACATGTATGTAAATAATTACTATGGGGAGTCCGTACGATTGCATGTGACTCATCCTGGGACAGTGTGTGGGGCACATTGATAATACATTATTGTCTACAATATAATGTCTAATAATATTATGTCTAATAATATATGTCTAATAATTACTACTCCTTACAATCTGCATGAGTTACAACTGGTAGGAATACAAATAGGAGTACAGATAGGAGTGTGTGCCTGCTAATTATTGCAGTATTATAAAAGTGCAAATGTTCCAGAAAAAGTTTCTAACTCCATTGGGCTAAACCCAGTGAAGGGGAAATTATGACCTAATCTGATATGTAATAGGTGGTTAGAGGAGGGGGAAAAAAATAGAAATTTCGTATGGAAGCGGGTTAAAGGGAATTAGGAGAACACCCAATAATCTATTTAAGGACTGGCTTTTCCCAAGTCACTATACGCTCCTACTCCCCTTCCACTGATTCCAATGCACATACGGAAGAAGAGAAAAATCCCACAAATTGGGCTTGACTTTCGACTAATAAATAAGCAACAATGACGTTGATGTGGATTTTGTGAAAAAATGATGCTCAAAAGGGTAATGAGGTCAACAAGTAAAGCATTTTCCCTTTCAAAGGCTACAGAAAACGTTCCGTTTAGACTAATTCCAACCGCCTACATACAATGTTATTTACGACTCTTATGTATACGTCCTGGGATCCCAAATGTCCCTTGCACATTACGTTATTTAATGGGTATATAGAGATGAGTGAACTGCCAAAGTCACTACATGCATTTTTTTTCTCCCCATACATATCTGTATATGCTCCCTCGCCTCTCCATTGTCTCATGTCGTAGGATTATCTGTAGATACATGAGGGCTTAGTGTCCTAGCATTGAAACAACATGATTTTGTATTTAATAACCATCCAGCTTTTCCTCATTTAATGCCAATGAGTAGAGTCATAATAGAATTTTATGTAAGGCATACCGTAATAGTTAAGATATTCAACACCGTCGGCTCATCAACTCCTGGGACGACTCTGACTTGTATATATTTCTGTGCTGATTTTATGTAGAAACTATACTACTGTAGCTCTGGCAGAACTAGTTGTCAAGCTTTTTTTGCTTCGGAATTTATTATTTGTATTTAAATTTCTATTATGATTATTATTATTCATTCCTTCCGTGATGTCCGTGCGAGGGTGACATACTCATCGATAAATCAAAGGATGGTTATAATAATTATCTAATTTTTGTAAAAAATTTCAAATCACGATCCTTTTTATTATTTCTGCTCCTTTGATCATGTGAACTGTGTCGGGGGGCTTGAGTGTGTCGGCTGCCAAAGAACAATTTTTTCCTGACAATTTTTTTTTAAAGTGGGATGCTATTTTTTTTTCAAGAAGGAAACAAATTCAGAAAAAAGTAAACAATTTCAAGATTATCTCCTCAAAATACAGCTTTGCAATGATGTCAAGCATGGGGAGGAATTCGTATGCAGCTCAGTATCGTCTCAATATAGGATTCATGCAAATCATCTCTGAAGGGAAAGCAAAACAATAACATCGTGATGGGAGCATAAAACATTGCAGAAGAAGACTCCGTTGGAATCCAATCACGCGGAGTAAACTGATAGCGAAGATTTTAATTGACTGTCCCATATATTCCAGAATAAAGGAAAATCCTGCTCTTCCACCTCCACCTCAACTACTCCAATCCGTCAGTCAATCCCAGCAAATTGACGATTGTCTCGTCATTAGCAACGCCGTCCATACAATCCTATACAGTACATAGGCACGGACCAATTCAGGCCTGATCACAGGCGTTGTGCATACAGTCACAATTCCTAAACACTGGGATTTTAAGGGTCGTACATACACACAAGCATCTTCATAGACACTAGTCTATACATAAGCCCAAGTCTATATAAGCACAAGTCTATCAGTACATACGTAGCGCTCAAGTCTATATAAGTACAAGTCAACATAAGCACAAGGCATGGACACAGCTCACGTAAGCCAAGATCTGAGGCCCATCTTCGTAACAGTTCCTCATGCATAAAAACATAGGGCCATAATGACATATATCTTGGCAAGAGACCCAGCACAATCTCCAATAGGGCTACATATATATACAGGACCGTTCTGCTGACTGAATTATATTCGTACATAATGGGACGATCAGAGTAGAGTAAAAGTATACCAAGAAGTATATAGAAGGTGCATACAAACGTGGAATAATTGTATGGACACGTTTCAATCCCATACAATCTGCATTTAATGACAATGCATCGTAATCAGATGCACACGACGAGGACCGTCACTTTTACAAAATCCTCAAACATGCAGGAAAAGCTTGTGTTTACCATTACATCACAGAGCACTTACAAACGTTAGAAACTGGAAACAATAATGAGGACAGCAACGACCATTCAGCACTTCATCATGCACATGAGAGACGCAGTAGTAACAACGGAGCATTATCATCCACACCTATAAAATCTACATTTTCATGGCACACTCTCATACACCTTACGCCTATATGAGGCTCATTCCTACATCTACAAATAAAAAAAAATATACACGGAGGCACACTTTTACTAAGCGGTTCTTGTCTCACCCGTAATATGTAAGTATAACTATACTTGGAGTGAGAGAGAGAGAGAGAGAGAGAGAGGAAACCTTCCCCTGTAAAATATTATTCAGTGATTATAGCATCACAATAATAATAAACTATTCGGCAAAATACTTATGTAAATCTATCCTGCCTTCAGCTCACAATCTACAAATTACCTGGCTACTTACTATATGTCCTCTTATTTGTTTCGAGCTCCTTCGATGCATCTGTCTGTGTCTCAATTTAATAAGCAGGGGAGTATCTATATGTATGTTTTAGTGGAGTGATTATATAGTTGCATATGTATCTACGTATAATTATATAGATAGATTCTACATATAGTGCAAACAAGAGTTTGGCCTGTGGAGTGTCAACAATGGGAGACCAGGTAGGGATATATGCTATTGTGGATGACAGGCCCGGCAGTAAGAGGCCAGCAAATGTGGGTGTGTTTACTTGTGAGGGAGCAAGTTGGAGTAAAGCTTGGAAATGGTCAAATGAGAGAATGATGAAGTATGTGCTGTATAGATAGATACATATGTATTAAGTACAAAAGCGGAAGAAATTAAACGATGGCAATTGCTCAGATTCCTTTCTGGTGCTGCTCCTGCTCAACCCGAAGGTACACACATGATCCTCTGAGTGCTCTCTCTCTCTCTCTTTCTCTCTCTCTCTCTCTCTCTCTCTACAGAGTGGGGTGGGAGCCAAGTGCAGAGCTTAATTATCTTAGATCTCTTAGCTTATCTTCCACGGTGTAAAGTTCCACCAGAGAATTGACACTCAGTCCAAGGGGAGGGCCTAGCCGAGCCATGATTATGATAATGTGGAGGCATGACAGGAGGACGGAGTTGTATTGGAGTGCCCAGGGAGATCGGCACATAGGGACTCCGTACAGTAAAGGTGGTTTGTGTAGGATGATCATGAGTGTCATAGACATTGGATTGATTGTGTGGACTTTGGAGCGAGTGGTTAGAGTAAAATTTATGACTATTACGACCAAGCATTTGAGCGTGAGCAGTTACGTAAGGTATTATATGAGGGTAACGCAATTCGACAAGAGTAAGTTCCTAATAACACATGTCCTAGTTTGAGGAAAACTTCATTTCCCTGTTCATCTTAATCAGAGGGGAAAATTAGGATTTGAGGTCACCTGTCCGGTTACTTCTCATATCATGTTTTTCCCTCATAAATCCTCCCCACAGACACTGACATAATGACTAACACCAGTTCCCACTGAACGCATTCACATGTCTCTCCATAAAACTGCACTTCTGACGGCAGATCGAGCTCTTTTAATAATAACCATCCACATTGTGTCGGCCCATTCAAAAGTCATGTGCGAAAAGTGAGTAGGAGGGGAGGGGGGAGGGGAGGGGAGCGAGGAGATGAGCCAGCATCATAAGATTCGCAATTAAAAATATCCTGGGATTTTTCACGTCTCAATTTTTTTCCCCCTCCCTCTTCATCAACTGTAACTCATTAATGCCCAAAAACCTTTGAGCATTGCCGGAGGCTCTACTATTGTACTCCAATATGCCTGACATCTCTCAATGTTTTTCACGCTCTACAATTAACTCATTACAGGTATAATACAATTTTTATTATTTCCCTCTCTGACGCTCATATGTATCTCCTCACCAAAGTCAGTATTCTCTTTCGGTCAGTCAAATGTTCATAGGGCATCCCTACCATTTCATAATAAATGGAAGCCCTCACGCTTCATATCAAGCTCCCTGACTGGCACATTTCACTCTCTCACGTCACCTTTTTGAAACTAAACTATTCCCGTAGAAAAAAATATATATAGATACTCAAACTATAGAGCTCTTGAATGATGATATTATTCTATATACCTCCACAGGAGGAACTCCGTTCGTGCAAAAATGTTCCAATTTTTCTGACAAATCTTCCAAGGAAGTGATCCAGATAGTTGACTTAAAAAATCCCAACAAAAGTAAAATACTTGAGCGTGATTAAATCCAAAGTATGTGGAACATTTGATTAAATGTCAATCAGTTTTCCCTTTTTCTCATCATTCAATCTCTGGTCTGAAAAGCTGACAAGACAAATAGTCACAAGAGGGGTAGCCAGTTGTCAAAAAGAATAAATAATTAGATGAAACAAGATTATCATAAAAACCATGAAGATTTCCTTCCGCACAGTGAAAGAATGTTGGAGGGATTGTAGAGATACTATTTCCCACCAAAGCTCCACTTTCCTTCTTTTTTTTTTATCCTCGAGAGTCCGGGGGAGAGAGAGGGGAAAAAACAAAAATAATTATTACATCTGCAAAGTATATGCCCTCATCGTCACTTTTCCCTATACATAAAAAGGGCAGAGGTTGAGCTATCAATCCAATGCGTAAAAATTGCTTCAAGCCAGAGTCTCCATACTTCATTCAAAAGTGCAGTGTTTTGTTCCTTCCAAAGGGAGAACTTCGCACAAAAACTCACATGTAGTTAGATATGATGTGGCATCAAGTAGTATACATAAATGAGCAA
This sequence comes from Allacma fusca, assembly GCA_947179485.1. Lineage (NCBI taxonomy): Eukaryota > Metazoa > Arthropoda > Collembola > Symphypleona > Sminthuridae > Allacma > Allacma fusca. The sequence continues at coordinate 9,853,656 of OX359250.1, forward strand.
TATAATCGGAGCAGAGTAGAACATACATACATGCACGACACAGGAGGTTCTAATACATATGTTAAAGTGTACAGTCAATTTTTGAAGGAACGGGAAAAAAACCCCTGTTCCCAACAGTCTCTTTCCTGTTTGTTCATATGCAGAGGAGGTAAATGGAGGGAAATTGTGATATGCATCCTATGGAATTGTCTATACAGATATGTTCCATTTGAAGAGCACTCGCGTGAATGTAATTTATGTAACCCAAAAAGCCTCAAAGCTTGATTACTAGAGTGATCATTATGAGGTAATTAGAAATCGTCTGTTAATGTCAACTCGAGGGGAGGAAGACGATGCGTGCGATATTAAAAAAAAAATTGGCAAAGTAGGTCAAATCTTTTAAATCTCAAAGGAAAGTGAATGGTAGGCCAGACATGAGAGCCGTACATACATGGCCGGAATGCAAGTCTCTATCAAGTGATAAAAGGAAACGCAGACAGGAACTAACCTACCGTACGCACTTCTCACTTTTCCAATTTTACTGTTTAACTTTATCGTCCCATGTCCCACTACTACTGTAGTGTAGATACTACTGTAGCTGAGTCGCGTTCGAAGTAGATACGTGCATACATACATATGTACGTACATACATACATACATACGCCAGGAGTATCTATACACGTCTCCATAGTGGTAACACTACTCATTGTACGACTACAACAATACCATTCATGGTTGATGCCTTCGTCTGTAATTCCAGAGGAGAGCTTATGTCATGTAAGAAAATGGGAAAGAAATGCGGTCATCGCCAACGATAAGTACCATTCAAACTTGTCTTTTAAACGCTAATCGATACGGCAGAGGGAAAAATGGATCGACACTATCATCTTATCATCTCCACTCCTCCGTGCGAACAATACAAAGAGCAGAGGAGGAAGGGGAAAAAAACCATTCAGATTAGGAATTTACATGTGAGTTTACTCTAAAAGAGAGGGAATCAAAAGGACCAGTTCCCATTGTCCCCCACGTTACATGCCCTCATGATATGGATAAGTGTACTAAAGAGGAGAGAGACTAAACCATCTAAATTAACTTTTGAAGCTTCTTTTGTAAAATTTCTTAATTCAGTTAATACCAAAAAATAAAATATATAGATATATATCCTCCGTTCATTTCCTTCATTGTCAATTACAGAGTAATTCTTTTTAACCACCTCAGTCAGTCTTCATTCTTTGAGATTACTATTTTTGGAGCACTTTGTGCAACCATTAATCTATCCAAACCATCTTTTGGAGCGTGAGACAATGCGCATTTAGTGTGTGATGAGTTGACGTTGCTCACATTTGATAGGGAATCAAGGAAATAGTCCACGCCGCACGCCGTGGCTGTTACAACTCATAAAACAGCTTGAGTCAGGATGGGAAATTCATTCCATTCAATTCACACATACATAATTATGTATGTACATACAGTACGTATGGAGGGAGGAAAAATAGGAATAATTCCTATTGTACTATTGTCCCTCCATGTGAATTTATATATGTATGTAGATATATACTCTAGGGTATTTCCTAAGAAAATGTGAATATTAATTTCCCGAGATTTTAAAAAATGTACTCAAGCTTTTGTAATAATTTGCTGAGGGTTTTGTAATTTAATTTGCGGCCTCACTCTTTTATGAATTTTGAAGATTTGTTTTTAAAAAAAAAACCTTATTACAACAATCCTCCCTGGAATAATTATTGAAGACTTAGTGGACATGAAAAATGGGGAGATTTACGAGGATACATAAACTTGGGGTGTGTGCCAGTCACATGCTATTTGTCATCTGTTTGTATTAGTAGGAACAGGTTGGACAATTGAATAAAAAAAACAGGTTCGTAAAATAATGTCCACATCTTATGCAACAATTAGGGGGTAATAGAGGAGAACCTAACCTTTGTGAATTAGAATAATAAAAAAAAATATATTGAAATGGCATAAGGAGCAAAAGGTAGAGCGTTAATTGTAACGAAGCAATAAAAATGCAATGAGGTTACGGGGTACGGTACAGGCCTGTGCAAAGATATGACAACTACCGTGTTTGATCCTTATCGGACCATCACAGAGATAACGATAGGTTTCACGCAGTAAAGTAGTAAAAAGCAAGAGTTACGTGGAGAGTTTGCAGCCAAGAATAATATGTACATATTTTGGTCAGATGTGCATCATGCACGGGCTTGTTGTTCTTGCCTATATGACAAGAATAGGCTTCCAAGTCAAGTGTATATGTATGTCTCTTAGTTTTGAGGGTACCTATGCGGACTCAGCCCATGCTGTGTGCAGTGTCAACAAAGCTCATTGTTGTGTGGAGTGCGTGGAATGAAAATAAATAAAGGGAGACGACAGGAGTGTACGTATGTACATAATGTTCTGCAGTCATTTTCTGAATGTGACCCAGAGGCCTTGTCACACTCTGCCCCAAATCCCGTCCACATTCCAAAGGCGTCAAGTTTAATAGATCTTACCTCATGTAAATAACAATTAAAATAACTTTTGAGGTAAATACTCGGCGCCAGTAGGAGAGAGTCATTGGGTAAGGGATTATATAGATACAGAGGGATGACCCAATGAGGATGACTCTCTGAGGGATGAGTCTAATAAATTAATCGAACAATTTCTTGACAGTCCATCATTAACAAGATTGTGGAATAATGAAGACATGAGAACTTGGAGCAATACTACACAAGAACACATCTTTTTCTCACGTAGATTTTTTCCCTCATTCAATATACTGTAGATATAGGTATTAAATTATGACGTGGTAACTCTTGAGGAATAAATTAAATTCATTTGGAATGTTAAGATCACATTCCTTTCCTTTAGCTCTTGACGGGAGTCCAAGTGGTGACCCTTTGTCCTACGTGGTCAGGTATCTTTTGGGCATCTTCATCCTCAAAGCAAGGGTCACCGTTGACATGAGTCGATAGCGTGATGTTTTACAAAACCAACGGACAGACCAACTCCCAAAAATACTTTTTATTCTCTTTTTTCCCCCCTCAAACTTTACTCTCCTCAAACATAAAACCCTGTCAAACTTGTCAGACTCCTGAGGAGTACAATCCTGGCACGCGAAAAAAAAAACAATACAAAAACTTATTAATTCCACCCAAACTATGTTAGTTGTGTGCTTCAAAAAATTGATTACAACTTGGCTATTCTCACCAAGTTACACATTTTTTTCCCTATCATCCGAGCTCATCTCCCCACAGTACGGAAAGATCTGGGAAGCAGAGAAGAAGAGTCCAGGGAGGTTTTGCACTCCAGCCAGGGACGTCTTCTCGACGTCATATCAAAACCCAAACATCATTCCTCACAAATTTCCTACCGGAATTCCGACACTATAGTCCTCACTCTCTCCTGCAATATTCCCAACAACTGTAAAAATCCCGACGAGGATCCATCCCCTGACTGAGAATATCAGCTCTTGTAATTACTCAAAAGAGGAGGGTCATCCGTATGGACGTGTATGCTTCATTATTACAAGAGTCCCTAATTTTTATAACAAGTCATTACACATTAAACTGTAACTCTGTAAGTTACATAAAACATCCACAATAACAATTATTATTATTTGCAAAAATTACATGCTGACCTTTTTTCCTCTCTGGAGTCTATTCCTTCATACAACCTATACTGTAGTCCTTGCTACAGAGTGGAAGCTTATCACGCTACTAATTCCACAATATGACCTTCTTGGTACATTAAATGTGAAGTCAGTGATGGATGAGCGTGGAATTGGGATTTCGGGTAGGAGTCTATAATATCATAGGAGCATTCCAGTAGGAATTATAAAAATCAAGGAAATTTATTTCCATACAAGGTTACAAAAACAAAAAAAATCTTGAAACCTGATATACTCATTTATTTACCCAAATTGGACTGTCGAAATGATTTCCCCAAGCATCTTCACAATTGATCTATCCAATTATCTAAATCTTGCGTTTTGAGAGACTTGCATCACTTTTGGACATGCAAGTCAGGACTGTCCCAGTCCACCGTTGACATGAGCAGATCTACATGACAATAAAACTTTCCACTGCCAACATTCATATCTCAAAAGAGTTGTATCAGTTAATTATGCGTAAATAAAGGTGACAATAACCCCATTGAGGCTTCTACAGGTTTCGGCCAAGGTTGAGGACAGGAATGCAGCAGTATACTTTAAATAGCTCTTTCGTCTAACTGTGTGTGCAAACAATAAAACCATACAATAAAACATTAAATCGTAGTAAACTCAACCCATATTCCCATTTGTTTTTCCTTGTATTTAATTACGTCACGTTGACAATATAGCTCATTTGTTATACGGAGGAGAAACCACTACTGTGAGCATTTTAGAGGTACATATGTACATACATATGTCTGTGACTTATTTTAATTTCCAGTAAATTCAATAAGGATGTAGGAAATTAGAAAAAAAAAATTCGTAATGGTAATTAAATGTAGGGACATAAAAAAAAGCTCCCTAAGAACTTGGACAAGGAATGTTGTGGGAAAAGAATAGTTTAAAAAAAAAATAATTCAGGAGATTAAATGGATCCGGCGGAGACAGGAATAAAAATTATCCATAATAACAATAATAGTAATGTAGTCAATACTGTGAGTAACCTTATATTGGAAAGGTGTTCAACGTGTGCGTCTCATGTATCCGCTTCACACGCATATTTCCTATTAGGATTTCATATTGGAGAGACAAAGCTCATTCCATGAATTTCCCCCGAGAACCATCCCATTGAGTAGGAATGGCTCTTAGCGAGAGTATCAAAGTTGACGACCACCAAATAACAAAACATTTTTGACAATAAAAATATTACATGTATGTAGGCCCATTCAATTCTGTTTAATTTAATTACCCTTATAATGGGAGGCAGTGGTGAGCATGCAACCTATCCCTGTGAATTGTTAGTTGAGATGAGGGAAACGCAAATAAAATCCAATTTCTTTGAAACCATTCCACTCGTCACATTAAACACTCATCCTTTTGAACAATGAAAATTATATAATTGTATCTCATTGTATTGTACTACACATTCCTCGGCCTGTCCCTTTGGTCAGAGGTAGGTATGTATGTATACTCCTCAGAAATAATTCTTCCTCTGGTATGTTTACCCTTTCCTACGTTCCTCAGCTTATTCTATGACATGTTTTGACTCTTTCAAATTGAACCTCAAGAATTCCCACTAAAATCCTGTATAGCATGTCTGTGGGACGACATTCAGGGAAATAAATTCTTCCTCGGGTGTGAATATAAGATCCCGGGTATTTACAATCCCCAGGAAAATTCCAGGGAGCTGTGGGAAATTGGGAAGAGCCGTAAAAAGAAATATGAGGGAAAGAAGCAGCGTGGAAGTTCATCAGTTATTAAAGTCCAAAGCCCAATGCCTTGGAAAGGCTTGGGTTCAAAAAATATTCCTAATAGGCATCTAATGGGGAATCCAGGAGCTTGTCCACTGATCATTAATGAAACGTAATTAAATTAATGGGTAAGAATAGGGCAGTAGTCTGAATGGGATTCAGAGAATTTGACTATTCATTAGTTTACTTATGTAATCGACCACTTGGAGAAATTCATGCACGAGCTCTCCAGAATTCAGGGTACACTGGGACTGGTGAGGCTCCTCATACTGGAGCTGGTCCTCGGACACAGAGACGTCAGGGAGCTGTACTGTATTGGAGGGGAAGGGAGAGACTATGAGACAAGAACCAGATACAGTAGAAGGAGCAAAGGCAAGACTTTGTCCAAAAAATGACACCAAAACATTTCCAGGATACATAAAACCTATCGCGTGCTCCAGGAATCCGATAAATAGGAATATGAAGGCCGTATCCATCACACATGTACCCACCTTCCCGTACGACGTTCCCCCGACGTCACTTACACCCGTTAAATTCAATGTGGGAGAAGGAACGGAGGTGTGTACATAAGGGAAGAAACTATTGATTTTTTTTAACCCATGGAAAGAAAAATGTTCCGACCATTAACGACGTACTTGACATAGCCTCTCTGTAATTCCTCATGCCGAATGCATGGAAAATCACATGTTCCTCGTCCCTCCCTCTCCCTCTCCCTCTCTCTCTCTCTCTCTCTCTCTCTCTCTCTCTCTCTCTCTCTCTCTCTCTCTCTCTCTCTCATAACAAGGGATTTAATAACAGGTAAAAATAATGAAACGCAGCGCGTCAAAACCCATTTATTATTTTTCTTCCCCTTCTAGATAAAAATTCTGCAGCCCAGGAGTCCTTATATGTAGATATACATAGATACATACTCCGTGAAATTCTCCGAAAGTGCATAATATTCCCTCACTCTGCAGAAGAAGGCTCCATTAAAAGCATTGCAAGTCATATTAAAAGTAAACTGTGCCGTAATGCAAAAATTGCTACCCACTGGAAATTAATGGAGTTGTAATTTTTGCAAAGATAATTACTAAGCTCATAAATAAATGCCAAGCAGAAGCAAGAAGCCCTCCCCCACTTACCCCACCCCTGGAATCATCCTTGAAAGTATCACTCTGGAGTGAGGTACCTCGATTCCTCTATTTTACTACCTTCTGAGGAAACCTCATTGCTACTTTTATAGTGGCTTCATTTGGGAGTACCGGTACTCTCAAGCAAATCCAAATGGCAGTCAAACTTTGTTCCGCTCAATCCTCACCGCGTCTATTTGATGGGAATACTAAGTCCAACTAATTATTGCAGTAATTGTAAAGGTTACCCCTAATTTGTTATTACTCAAAATGTTACTCTCGACTCTTGGAAAATTCAAACGGTTTCAGTTTATCAATCAGACCAAATAATTCCAATTATGGTATCCATCGAGAGACCCAATGCCACTAATTTGAAGGAGCTGTAGGGATAATGATCAAAGAGTGGCATTGGTTGAATAACATTTTTCTCATTAGAGTGTGTTTAGAGTGACAGTTTTCCCGAGCCCATGCAAATGATAATCGGTCCGGATTGAGAAAAAGCCAATTCTCAGGAACACTTATAGCTAATAACGTCAATATGAAATTTTATGGGTTGCCAATTCCCAAAACTTGAAATCAAATTATTTAAGTTGACCTGTTGTGACAGTCCACTTATTATAACTGATCTGGGTACTGTTGGCAATATTACTACTACTAGGGAATTTAGGCTGTGGGACTTTCAATGCTGAAAGTATGCAAGGCAATAATTGATAGCCTAGTCTGGATAATTTCTTCAGTTTTGTCCAGGATTTTTGTAAATTTACTAAGTTTTAGCCACTGAACCTTTTTCTATATCAAATCATCGCACGGGAGATAATCTTAAGTATAGAATTCTCACCACATGTCCTTATCTGGACAACTGGACCAAACCATGGAAGGATTGAATTTGTCTTAAAAATTGGTAGACGCAGATTGAAAGTCAAAAATTGAAAATTAATCCATCTTCTGGAGAATTTTCATGGAGTATGGAAAGATTTGTCCAGTTTTGAAAAGATTTAACGTGTTTTATTTTATGGGGCACAGTCAGATAATTTTCTACAGCATCTTTTCTAATGGATGAAATTCTATGTTGCCCTGAACAAAATTCCTGGACATATAAATCTCTGAACAAAATCTGAAAAACTACTTGAATGACTTGAAATTGGGGCGTAAATCCCAAAAGTACAATACAATGTAAAGGTTGATTATGATCTCCAGTTTTGTCACTTGTCTGGAGACATTTGTGTTTTGAAATAATTAATTACTTGAAGGACACAATCGCATTTCCCAATTGTATGACTTGTAACTTATAGTGTATCTTACTTATAACGAGTTTTAAGTTTCCAGCCCAAGTCTTTAAGGAGGTACATCGCCAATTGCCTCATACCAGATAATTCGAGAGACTTCCATCGCTCTGCACCTGGGACATTACGAAATGTATGGGAACATATGAAGGCCCCATTGAAGTCTACACGAAGAGAAATGTGAGTCGGAATTACTAAACAAACAATAATATTTGTACTGAAGGAAATCCTGAACATTCCCAATTGACGCTCCAATCGCACATTCCCCACAATCAGCACTGGACTACGAGAAGTTCTACTATTATTAAGTCAAGACCTGGTAACCTACCAGAAGGGATACATACTTAGGCCATCCCATGATTTCCAACTTGTTCAAAGTTTCATGAACTATCCATACTACAGATATTCCCCGACTCTCATGTAGTCATTATGGTTTATTACTTTCTGGTCATCTTGCATGCCCAGTACCTACTGGTTGCAGCCTGGTGTTCTCAGCTCCAATGCAAATATTAATAAATAGGGGAAAAAATTAGACGCCTTCACTCCAGACGGCTTATTATTACACTCGTTAAATTATATTCATGAATATATGACTGTCCGTCGCCGGCCGCTGTCCATCCAACCACCAATGTTCTCATCCGGGCACCTTAATCTAAAATCCCTTTTAAGTCTTCCCTGTTCGAGAGATACATCGTGATAGTGTCTGGGGCTCGGAAGCCTAATGTATGGATTATTGGCTCATGGAACAGTCTTAAAAATAAAGATTCAATCAACATTTCGCCTTCGGAAGAGAACATCTTGAAGCACTTAAGGTAAGGTCCATAAAACCATGGAATGGATTTGCTACTGCAGTGGCTCAAATCCACTTAATGGTTAACTTACGGACAATGTGCATGATTGTAGCAGCCCTCCATAGTGATTACAGTAGTTACTTTATATTGGTTCCTGGGTCCGTAACAGAGCCACCCAGAGGAGCCAAATTGAGAGAATTGAGAGAGAGAGAGAGAGAGAGAGAGAGAGAGAGAGAAATGAGAGTAATCGACGGCGGAAGCGAGAAGAAAAGGCTTGGAAATTGAATATCTATTTGGTTTATGATGTAATATGGTCAACCAACCCGTCAATTACTGGCTCACTGTAGGATCCCGAGAGCTGACCTATTCAATCGGGAATCCTAAAAACAACCAGTAAATCATTGGGTCCTCACTCTCCAACAAAGCCCATGACCAACAATGGGCCCACACTCAATATCCCATTTGCATCTTTAGTCCTCATATATGATTGCCTGGATAAGTTGTAAGGAACAGTTTGGAAAATTCCCAAGACTTCTTTTCCCTTCGGATGATTTCCCAATCAGATCCATTGACCGGTAATTTCCCTTTGAAGACTTGTTTTACACTTGGACTCGACGGTGTGCATACTTGAAATAACAACTTTTTTTCCCCATTGATATCTCTTGGAAGGCAAGGGTGCTTCATATATGACTGTTCGTACTTGCTACACACAAGAGGGACAAGCCATTGGAAATAGTCACTCTGGAGGATACGAAGCTTCTTTTTACCTTGTAATATTACATAAATACCTATGATCCATAATACCAGGTATTATTATTACGAGCATCTCGCTCCGCTCGACCAGCTCCCGCTATTGCGACAACTGTCTCAAAGGACTGGAGAAGATCCAGTAAAATTCTCCCATACTACTGAGCACCACTCTTTCAATTGGAACTTCCTCGGATGAGAATGATTCTTTGCACAATCACAGATTCATAAAGGTTCTGACATCTTTGGCATGTATTGACACTTCCAGTTGACAATTTCAATCCCACATATGTATAAATATGTAATTATGAGTGTGCATATCCAACACAATTTTAAACACAGACTCAGACACAAGACACACATATTTAATATGACCTACTGAAGTCCTACTACAGGTTTGGTTATGCATGATACAGTGTAGTATGGATTCATAAAGGATCAATGCACAGGAGAGGAAGGGGATGAAAAGCATAGGTTTACAAAACAGTAGTTGCATGCTATTTATGAGAATGGAATGATACCATGAATATTGCAAAGGCTGCAGGAGAGTATAGTGAGAGAGAGAGACAGAGAGAGAGAGAGAGAGATGCAGTAGATGAGAAAAAACTCCTGGAAATTGCTATCATATGTATGAGTAAGTATTTCCTCGAGAGAAGCCTATGTATGGAAATGTAAGTTAGTGGTAATGTAAGTTTGAGAATGAATGGTTGTACACACGAGTATTAGCGGAGCTCCTCATAGGTTTACATCTCTGAAAATCCATGTGGCAGAAAATCCCATCGTCACCGTGAAAATTTCAAAGAGAGGAGCAAGTTGTCCGACGAGTTTTTTTTCCTATCAGCGGCTTTTATTGTAGCTCGGAGTCTCTTGGATATTTCCACCCTGACCATTATGACATGATCATTGGAACAGGGAAATGGCAATTCGAAATCCAAGGTATTACCTGGGCGACGCTCCCTGTTGTAGCTAAGTAGGCATGTGAGTAAAAATGAAGCTCAACTTGTAGCTATTATTCATTGGCCTTTCGCATTTCGCGATTCATCCCTAATTTTTCAAGTGGGACAAAGGCGAAGTAGTCTCTACTCTCAGAGACACAATTGGAGTCTTTCCCTGTCCAGCTCTCTCCATCTCACTCTCCATTTCCCTGTCTCCCATGCATGATCCTTATCGGGCTCAATGGGAGGACAACTTGTAAAAATACTGCTTTGGACACATTTTTACTACATTTCATTAAAAGGTTCAATTTATCATGGATAAATACAGCCGAGAGCTTTTTACGGATTATGGATTTCCAATCCCACATCCAACAATGGTCCCTCAAGAGCTTAACTGAGGTGGATGAGCTCAGTTGATTCCAAAATAAAAGGATTGCTATTAACGTGTACAAAAACTCGAGCAACTCTGTGTCCTCCTATGGTTTCCTCCCTATGTATGTCTACTCTATACCTTCTTCATCTCTATGTACCCACATTCTTACACACATTTCCTACAGAGGACTCCAGTCTTACATGGGATTTCCCTACTAAATATATAGCTACAATTTATTTCCTTCCCTGGAACTCTATAGTATGTACTCCTCATGGAGAGTTTGTTGTGCGGTGAAATGATTTGGGAACTTTCTCGCTCGACTTTTTCACAACAACTGTCCATTTTACCCCTTTCTTGTCCTGTCCAAATAATTCTACCTTCAAAGTTCCATTATTACACTACAAACTTCTTGTGTTATTAAGGGACAGTTGATTATTACGTGGCTTGACCTCAGGTATATTTTGTATGACTATTACTAGGTATGTAGTACATGAAAACACAAGGAGGCTTCATTCCTCCACAATTTCAATTGAATCTGTCAAAATAATTTTTTATTCTTTTTACTTTTGCTTGTGTAATATACCCTTCCCCGCTTCATATAGTTATACACGGCCCAAAGAGCCCGACCATGTTGGAGATATCTGAGTGTGCATACAAGTATTCCACAATTCTTCACGGTCCTCAAATACAAGTTGTCATTTGATGTTGAAATGAAATGATAACCAACATAGCCATTGGCTACAGGAAAGAAAAGGAGACCGAAAACCCACCAAGTCTCTTATGTGTACACACAAAGTTCCAAACATTTTTCTATGTTAAGAGTATTTTTTTAAAAGTAACTTGTTTTCAAACCAATTTCCTCCTCTCTCTCATTTTCTGTACAGCAATTTTCGCAATCCTACACATTTTTAACTTCTGTTTCAATTTCTAGATCTCTCCCTTGTACCATTCCAGTAACTTTTATTCTTCCTAGCCTTCCTTTAGCGGATTGCATCAGGTCCCGGCCGTTGTGGTGTGGAGCTCTGAAGGAAATCCTACATTCAAAATCAATTACACGGGGGAGCAAAACTCCGGGACATGGAGCTACATACAAATACATGCATGTCTCAAATACTAAGACGGTTAGCTGGAAAAACAACAGGACTGTGGGGATAGGAAATGTAGGAAATTCATTTTCTTCCCTCACTCATGCCTCCAAGTTATGAACTAGTCAAAACTTTTTTGTCTTCATTTCTCTCTTGAACAATTTGACGTCAATTGTTTACTCCTTTAGAAACATTTATCTCAAAGTGCCCCAAATATCCTCACACCAGAACTTTAGTATCAAGCTCTTCCCAGTTGTACAGGAATATATTGTTTGTCACGTCTGAGCCATTCCCCTTCTTTCTTATTATTACTACAATGGATTTTTACCAATGGTAATATCCCAGATACCAATAATGGGGAGACATACCAATGACGTCCATCCGTAGGTTGTGTGATCAACCCCACTCACAAAAAAAAAATAAGAAAGAAATCAATTCCTCTCCCTCTTCCATCGAAATCCTTTCGAAAACAATGCGTCTGAAATACTCACGTGAAGTACAATCAGAAGCACTCGGTAAAAATAATTTTATCAGAAATGGGAAAGGTGGAAAATATCCGGTATAGATAACTGCGCTAAGTGTGTTGAAACGTGTGATGGAAAATGGTGACAAAAACAGTCTGTACAGACACAATTCCCTCAATTATATTTCCTCCCTTAGTTTTACAAGTGTGAAATAATTATTATTGTCTCGTCAAAGTCGGGACTTTTTTTTGCATATGTAGCAAGTGTCATGCTCAATGTCCAATATCTACATGATACGTAGATCCTTTGAGACTTGAGCAGAAGGGAATAGAAAGGTGCAAATTTTCACGTTTAGATGTGATTTATTGGACTGTCCGTAAAAAAAAATTACTATCTAAAGTAAACATTGGTAGGTAATTCCTTGATACTCATTCCATGGAACGTTCTATCAGGTACGAGAGAGACCGTCGAGAACATTTACTGGGATTGATAAAAAGCGTTGGTCAATAGGCATGTTATTACACTCGGATGGAAATCCAAGGGTACCTCTCTGAGGTTTGTTGAGGCATAGGAGGATTTTCTATATCTTCCCAATATACTTACATGCATGCATGCCCAAGTGGCACTCACTCTTAGGAAGGTCCAACGAAACGTAGTTAATCAACGATTTACAATCAACAGCTAAATTATATAGTAAATAAATAAATAAGTAATAACAACTGGACAAAATTTTTATTGCATATTGTATTACGTGACTCCTAGTACAAGCTGTAGATCACCTTGCAACATTAATTTTCAAATTATCTCCCTCATATAACTATTACACATAGGTTGTATGTAATTACCAGGCATTCCCGAGGATTCCGACTTATCAGGTAGGTGCAATGCCAAACTCTGATAAACATCACCTATGGACGCAAAATTGTGTAGAATACATATACATATATACCCGAGTCCTCATGAGAATTTTGACCCAACGTTTGGATCGTACTAGAATCAAGGTTGCTTCGAATTGTTCCCATCCAGTATCAACAAGGGCAGTGTGTATTGTATTATTTTCTATGTGGGACGACATAAGGTATTTTTTACTAGTCCAGTTTCATATAAGTAATTCCTTCCCTCTGGAAATCACTGTTTACCGTACTTACACCTGTGCACCATATTGATACTCCCAGGATTGTCAATTGCGTATTTCCCCTATTCTCAAGTCTACTCACCTTGTCATCTCCTCTTGATAAACTCTAGAATGAAGCTACTGACAAACGTATCTATACCCACTTGACTATGGTACTCAAATCCTGTACAGGAGCTAACAATCAAACTAATTTTTATTAATTTCCCATACACGAGATTCCTGGATTTGCTGACGCTCACAATCAGTTGGACAATCTTCAATAATTTGGAGTCAGTATTCCAAATGGACATTATCTCCAATTTTTCTGACAAGATTCCCAATAACAAATTCAGGATTGTTTTTTTCCCATATTGACCCCCTTTGCTTCAATTCCAAATAGATTCACTTAGGGGGAGGAAAGAAACTTGAGGAAGGTTCCTGATGCTTTTGACTGCTCCTAGCTGAACTTTGAAGTCTGTATTTTAAGCGGAACTTATTTTTAAAAAAAGGTTAGACTAAGAGGAAATAACATGTTTACATTGGAATCATTGAGCTAATCTTCCCTGGATGGAGCCTCCTTGTAATTTTATGTTGACCATGACACTGGTTTTTACTCTTGGTGCTGGAGCCTCGGGAAGAATTAAGGATTTAACAAAAGCTTATCAGGAGTCGGGACGTGTCAGAGATTTGAAGCATGCTGTTGATGCTGGTACTTGAATTTTAATTAATTCGAGCTCATCACTTCTCCGAGTACATACAGAGTTTACCGTATCTTCATACTTCCTCAGGTAATTTTAATTGCTGTCAAGTCCATTCAGTTTGTTGATAGGTGAAATCAATACAGGAATACAAATGTGATTAGTTTAATCCCATATTTTGAAGGGAAAGCTCCATTACATTCCCTGCCCGTACATATGTATATGCTCAGAGATGGACTTATCTGGAGCATATGGTAAAACGCGTGGAGATAGTGCATTCATATGTCTAAGGCCAAGTCCAATGTGTCAAACTGGTATGATATCTATTTCTAGTATCTATCTCTCCTGCTCCATAACCATCGTATATCCCAGAAGGACTGGTTCCGAGGGCTTATCAATTAATTATTACAGTTCCGAAAGGTAAATTATTCAGAGCCCCGTGATTAAATAGGAGGAGTAGCCGGAATTACTCATTTTGTTGGTTTAAAATGGTTTACTTACTTTAGTAATGGACACAGGAAGGAGTCACGTGACTCCAGATGATGTTGACCTTTTTAATAAATCTGTAGCTTTAAAGCTCATAGAAGTCACAGAGGACAGGATGAGGCTGAGGATTTTCAGGGGGAAATCATCTACTCAAGTTTGACATCCTTACTTGCGAATCCTTCTCCAGTTAAAATAGGACAGAACTATATTGCGTCAGGTTGCTTCTATAACTTACTCTAGACATTTCGTAAGTCTTGTAATCTAGAGTCTCGGATGAGTTCCTACGTCAGTGTAAACAATAATTAAATATTCCATTGAAGTACGAATCAAACAATATGCCACAAAAACAAACCCCGAGATAAGCTGAAAAACAGCATCTCACTGGAATGAGACATCCCAATGTCAGACAAGAGCATTGGAAAGGACTACAATCTGAGGGGAATTTAGTTTAGTCTAGTCTACCAAGTCTATGGGTGAAGATTCTAGGTGATTATTGGGACAGAGGCCCAAATTGTTTTACCAACGGAGAAATAGTAAAGCTCGGTGTGCATAAATTACGAGTGATTGGTTACATTTACAAAAAAAATACACATGATTCATTGCTACTCCAAGTTTGTGTCAATTTTTCGAGTTTTTTTTTGCAGCAATTACGTAGAATTAATAATTTCCCTTGACGCAAGAGTATCAGTCCCTTCGGAATAATTATCAATTTGCAGAAAATCTATGCATAAATCCTTGTGGGTTTCTTTAGGCTTGTCTATCTGTCCACAAGTAGTTATAGGGATCAGATGGGATTGTGTGTATGGGGAGCTGAGTCACTCAGCCAAATAAGTTATGCCATGAGAGATGGAGAGATGGAGAGAGAGAGAGAGAGAGAGAGATAAAATATCAACAGAGGAACGAAACCGAGTTTTTAGACCTTGTCAGGAGGGGTCAAGTCAAATAGATAAACTTTTTCCCTCACAACTTGGACAAACAGACAACCCAAGGGCATTTTCAGGAGGAACATTTTGATTGCTAATGGCAAATCTAGTTTTTACCCCAAAACTTCAACAATACTCCGGCTATAAAACAAGTCAAGAAAAACATATCCGTCTAATTTACACGTAGTGAGGAGTAAACGATTACCCCTGCATAATCAATCACTTACTACTATAAAGTCATATTTACTTGCTCATGTTGAAATGACTCTTTAAGAAGGATTCTTCTTGCCATATCACATTTTATGATGTAGTCCCCCCCCCTCTCCTCAAAAAAATATGTTTTTGTCATTTCAATGGATAGATGTACCTCGAGCCTGCATCTTTCCAAAGAGAAAACTCATTCCCCAGTCCTGGCTAATTATTACCTGCGAAATCCTTTTTTTCCCCTCTCCCTGTCCTTACCAATAGAGCGCCTACACAGTGCGAGGACTTGTTCCAACATACATCAAGAATCCAGTGATTCTTTATAGGCTCTTATATTCTGTATCTATCTACACATACGACTGATAATAATGTGTGCTGGCTCAGAAGTAAAATTAAAAATGACATGTGATCATATTTTCCTTTGGTTTTGCTTGGGCAGGAATTTTTTTCGCTGGGGCATTTTTGAAGCTTGTCAAGCCATTTCCTCTTCTTCCAATGCTTATAGTTTAGCTTCGGTCTTTAGTTATTAGTTTATGGTTATTGTGGAGTAAAGGCTTCACACGCTCCACACGAACTGTACTCTGTATGTGTGGATGGTGACAACGTTGGAGTGCAACATACGCTCTGTTATTCAATGAATGCAGGAGGAAGTATGCTTACCCTAATGTAGTCCAAGATTTCCTTTTCCGTTCTCAATATGACTTACATACGGGCTTCGTGGATGGAACGTTTTTCTAATAGCAGGGGAACATTAAGTGTGCCGGTGTGAGTTAATGTTGGAGGTGCGAAATCAGTTAGTGCTAATGCACTTATGTCTTGTCACTCTTTGTAGTAGGATGTACATTCCTTCATTTAAAGGGTACATACTATAGATCATATATAGATACGTGACAGTTGACAGTCCGTATGTTATTAATATACAGTTCATTTACACCCGAACTATTCATGTGCCGTTGAGAGCATGGAACTGCATGTGAGAGGATTGCAACCAATGTAATAAGGAGAGTCAGGAATGCACAACAAGGGCTTAAGTTCTGTAGTAGTGAGCACATACCGGGGTGTCATGGGGTAGCATTGAAATTATATCAGGGAATATTAACAACCATATTTCAAGACGGAAATGGTGCACATAAGTCATTGCCTTAAACAAGTCTCGAGTGAAATTTCCAGCGGAACTTCTCAGAAATAAACTATCGATTGATGACTATTTGATTTATACTCGAATCATACGCGTACTTAATTTACTCTTAGTTTCCTCCCTGAGGTTACTCACCTTCCTTTGGAACTGATGAGTTTCAACTTCTCAGTCGTTCCTTATATATTGTAGTCCATCGGGGAAAATAGCTCAGGAAGACAAGCACTCCTGACACACCATACAATATGCATGTGAGGCTTCCGCTCATAGGCTGTGTAGTAAATACGAATATTGAGCATCGATTAAAAGAAAAGTTAATTGGTTAGTCCCATTATTATAAGCAAAACAAGAGCAAGTAAATTAAAAAAAAAACAAGGGACCAAAATATGCAGGGCATGTCTCCCAACACAAAACCATTAACTTATTGCTCATCTAATCATTCCTTGAATTCCAACATCCATTCTTCTATGACCCCTACAAACTGTAGATAGTGCTCGGGCAATTCATTAGAAATCAAAGTGATCAATTTCCACTAATTTATTCTCATAATGAGGCAACTTAGACTGGGCTGTCGAATTAGAATTAATTTCCAATCCCATTTGATTCCTGCTTTTCCTCCTAATGACCAAGGTATTTCCCAATCTGTGTCCAATGGTCCACACTGTTTAATAAGTCAATTTGCCTTCATTCGGGGTTTTGCAAGGGAAAAGTCATTTGTCAAATATTCTGGGTAAAAATTATGAGGATTGCGAAAAGGGTAAAAATTAATTATGTCCAGCTAGGAAGTCCCTCACTCACTGGAAACCGATCCACTTCAACAAAGGTGAAGGTTTTTTTTTCCAACGGAATATCTATGTACATATGTAATTATATGCATACAAGCACACATATTAGGCTAACCGTCATGTGCCGACCTGGTCCCTTCCCAATCCCAGAGTAGAGGAATGGAGGGGAGTGGGAGGAAATCCAATACATAAATAATTGGCTAATTCCAATTGAATTATTAAATTGGCTACCGGCCAGGGAGATGAGGTCAGTAAGGAAAACTAGTTTGGGTCAATTTAAATTAATTCAAATGAGGCCATGTAACAAGATCTATCCCCAATCAAACATAACCAGAGCTTCATTTCCTTCCGAAGATGACTTCCAAGGAGTTTAATCAACCTCGGTATAGTTACGTGGGGTGGATGAAATCGAGGAGAATATCTTGGTTTATGTCATGATTACTTCATCATAATATGTGTCTGAGGGGATCACGACCATCGAGGATTTCCCACTTCCTTCAATCATATCCCCAAATAATCCCTTTTTACAGATTGAGGCACACAGCAGTGAAACTTGACAGCTTGCTTGGGATTCGGTTGAATAGTACACGAGCTTATACAGTTTGGAGATTTAAATTAAATGGAATCCCCAACGATTGTATATAGTGGACATGAATGGACTCAAGTATAGCATATTACTCGTATGTTAGTTAGAAAATCATTGAAAAACCTGTCTAATAAGTTGATGTGCAGTTGACATGATTACATTGAAAAGTATTTGTAATTAGGATTCCGTGCTATTTCAGAAGTTAGAGAGATCCCAGCTTAGGAGTAGTGATTACAACATCATACCGCCGGTAGTAGTGTTATGCCTTGACTTGAAAGTGTCAAAAACAACAATAATCCATTGTTGTCATAATATTCATAAGGACTTTGTTAATAGGACAACTTACTAAACTTGAATCTTCAAGCTTCCCATCCTCCAATCCTTCGACAACCATAGAACGGATACAATAACAAAACAGTATCTGTAGATATATGCAAACTAGTACAAGCCTCAAACCCTCAGCTCACCTGATGCTACGATACCTTTATTATGGTAGGCATACATACATAGGTCCCATACTATATTTCCTAGACATATACTATCCCTCTATTATACCCACACCGACACGTCCAACTCAACGTCTACGAACACAATGTGCATTAATCCTTTTTTTTTAATACACAATTCTCAAGAGTACGACACTGCATGCAGTTCACGACATTAAATATATGAAGTTAGTCATATGTATGCATCCAGCCTGAGAGGGTAGTCTCCCACAGTTGAGGTTGAAATCCCAGCTTTGACGTTACGTCTGAAAGTAGCTCCATGGAAGCCCTGTACAGTTATTTTAATGAGGCTGATGAGTATATTTTAATAGTGAGCATATTAAAGTTTGAAGGTGCGAGAGTCCACATTTACAAGCAGAGAGATGAGGAGTAAGTTGTATATCTACCTATAAATTACTTGTGACAAAAAGCTCCATATATAATCCTACACAAACATACTCCCGTACACA
Source organism: Allacma fusca (assembly GCA_947179485.1). NCBI lineage: Eukaryota > Metazoa > Arthropoda > Collembola > Symphypleona > Sminthuridae > Allacma > Allacma fusca. Next base: position 9,872,705 of record OX359250.1, read on the forward strand.
TACAGTATGACAGAGACTCAGAAAATGCTAAAATAAACCATCCACAAGTTGCTTGACGAGTGTGAAAAAAATGTTTTCACTTTCAATCGTGTAAACAAAGGAACGGTAACTGTCGTGAGGTCTCAAATGCATATATATCTACCTATATACTTGTACGCAGTCAGCATTGAATTACCATCACCTCAGGTTCCATTGTAACCAGCATGAGATACCTAACTCCATGCAGGTATTTAAAGAGAAGCTCACAATGAGACTTTTGCTTGTATTCTATATCCATGCCCACTCCTGTCCTATGTCGGAGTAGAGACAACAGGTATACAAGTTTCCCTATAGTGCTCCGGTACATTTAAAAAAAAAGAAGGTAAAACTACATACGAGAGAGTAGACATGTGTGTATACAGAGATTAGCCCACAGGGGAAGACTGAATGAGGAAGGAGATACACGACAAGATAATGCCAAAGGCAACTTTTGCATAATATTAAATAACTATAGATTATAAGTGTATATAACTATATATGAGAGTAACGATGAGCTAGCAAGGCCCTTTTCTTTCAGCCAGTCGGACTTGTGTTTACATACTTGTACTAGTCATGTCTCTCTCTCTCTGTATAAATTCCATATGTAATTATTCTGTGGTGATCCAATGTCTACAAAACACACACACACACACACATTCGCAAGTCCTCTTTAAATGAATTTCACTGGGAATACACCATAACTGTACCACTTATACGCTTCCACTACAGTAGTAGTATAAGTGAAATTGAACTGCACTGTAATTATGCACTCCTAACCCCATTTCCATTTCACTTGCATTCAACTGTCTATATAGAACTATATATCTATGGACGTATGTATGTATGGACACCGTCTCTATTTACACGTGGGGACTCTCCACATCCACAGCATACATGTACTCAGGTTTTTCTCATTATTTTGATCTTCATCAGGCGTGGGCGGAAAATTACGATTGATGCGATAATCATTGCAGTTTAGTTGCACACACGGCTCATTGTCGGCTCTTTGTCTCTTGCAGGTTATCAGGATCAGGTTATTATGACCAGGAGCCTTCCTACAATTGATTCAAATCTTTGATCCTTCCTCGACCCAACCACATACTCATTGAAAGGGTTACATCAGTTTTAAGTTCCTCCTTCAAATTCTTCCATAAACACTTGAGAATACTCGTACAATTATTATTCCCCTTTCATGCTATTAAAATCCTAAGCCTATTTCCTTCCAGAGTTGAAATTCACAGGTAGGGAAATTAAATTAAATTCATTTTGAGTCATGAGCGGACTTCAAAGGACACATGGAGGGAAGATTTTTTTTTAATGGAAGAGAAATGTAATTACTTATTCTACCAGGAAAAAAAAAACTCGGGCTGAAACGGGTGATGGGGGTGATCATGAACGAAAGTAAAGGGCATTGGGGCTAATTATATGGTTGGTTACAGTGACCGTAATGGGCATGAGTCAGAGACTGTGGGGAAGGGACTGGGAGAGAAGAATTAGGAAAAGTGAGTAAAAGTTGGAAAGGAAAATAGGAAATGAGGCCAACGTGATTAAAGCTACCTTTTCAAATCATTTCCTAGATGACATAATATGAACCTGAACTGTATACGAAGGGAAGCATGGCGATTTCTTTGATATTAGGTTGAGATTACTCTGCTGTTGAAGAGCGGACAGGAACGAATTTCTCATTCTACCTACTTTTTTTTTCTTTTTTTTTTTTTTGCAGAGATTTATGGGCCGTGGACTTGCCTCTCTTGTTGTTGAACGCCAACCTATATTTCGCTCTGCAATTCTTATGCATGTACAAGCTCCCTGTACCTTGTGGTTGCATAGCTGTCGTTTGACTCATGTACTTTATAACATTTTTCAATGCATTTTACAATTGCTCTTACCATTCCTTTTGTTATGGACTCTTGTTACGTGGAATGTATGATATAAGAGGGGATCCATAGGTATAGGCCCCTAACACGAATCCCTATGCAGGATGATGATATGCACACTTTGATTGTCAAGCTGCATCAAGCCCAAAATCCATAATGACAGAGTCCTAGTTGTTCCCCCATTTAATGGCAATCATGGTCCCATCAAATTCTTACGTAAAAATCACATGGTGAAACAAGATGGTAAAAAATATAAACTTTTTAAAAAGTTGTAAATATTCAGAAAAAAAAGTGCATTGCGTGTCAGTCAAGTGATCAAAGAGTGGTTTAGTATTTCCCTTGTTATTGTTTCCCTCACAGCCCCTCATCCATCCCTAGGAGATAGTAACCAGAGAGAGAGAGAGGAATTAGAATGCGACAAATGCTGAAATCTTTGGATTTTCGCCATACAAAAACAAATCCCATAAACTACGCTTAATTAATAACTCCTCAAGAGAGAGAGAGAGAAAAAAAAAAAACCCAACGCCTTCCCCAGGATTATGGGGGATAGGCAAGGCACGCATATAACAGGGAATCCATAAACAGTTAATTAATCTCAGTGGCTGTCAACTATCTGTGGGCTCTTTCATTTGGGACTTTCTGTAAAATCCTAAACACATGGGAATGGTAGACTGCACTTCCATAATAACTGCACTTCCATAATAATAATATAAAAAAAAGGAAAAAGATAATTACGTACATACAGTAGATACCTCCATCCTTTACCAATACTTAAAGCAGAGACGGGGTAATGATTGCAAATTTGCGAGACTCATGATTTCCCCCAAAGTTCTCAATTACTTGATTTATACCTGTTTGTCAGAGGTAATTTCCTTACGCATTAAAACAAGGAATTTCCCTCAATAGTCCCAACGGATGAGACACACACGACGGAGCATTTTGGACTTGAGGAGAAACGTGAGCATAATAATCCCTAGAACATATATCCCGTCAATGTGGAACAACAATCATAATCTCATGACATAAGAACAAGATTTACAACGTTGACGAATCTCTCACACACACACGAACATCCACAGTTTTTATGAGAGAATAGAATGTTCTCTGTAAGGATAGAGTGTACAACCCGTTTTAAGCTCTCAAGTATCTACCACTATACACCAGGACGACGGTCCCAAATCAACGACAACCAGTTGGATTTCCTCTACCTCTCCCTCCATACTTACTACCCCATATAAGCAATGCCTACGAGCCCCAGTCACTTCATGCTCAAGTTCTCAACGTAAGTCATACATAGTCTCGTACGTCGTTCATCATCAGCCTGTACATACATTATAGATATATGATAGGGGCATGCACATATGTACATATGTCCATGTGACTGTATACATGAGGCTCATACGGTCCTCACGTTGTGGACGTAAAAGTAAACGTAAGTCTATAATAACAATAATAATAAGAAAGAGTAAAGCCCACAAGCAACACGTTGAATTTGACCTACTAACGCCAAACGAAAGTAGAAGGGATTCCAGGACGAGTGGAAATCATACATACACTCTCCTAATATAGAGACGGATCAGAGGAAAGCATCTGACAATGACTAGTTGTCGAACATGCTCTGTGTACTCACGGCGACAAGAGAGTGAACAGACTTCCCAAGCCTTCCTCACCAAAGGGACATTTATGTACATACGTCCCTGTAAGACCCATACGAAGGAGTTTACAACTCTGCGAAAGCTTACCAGCATATCACTCCGTATATATAATATGTATAAATATAGAAAGAGAGAGACACTCACCGTGAGATAGTACAATGGAAGGTATGAAATTAAGTGGACAGACCCAGAATGACAACGTAAGGTAACTACAGATACAGTAGTAGTAATAGTAATAGTAGTAGTAATAGTGTGTGTGTGTGTGTGTGTGTGTGTGTGTGTGTGTGTGTGTGTGGAGCTTTTTTTAAATCAACCAGATAGAATGAAGACTCTCAAAGACTCACTCTGTACTATTTAACTCTCTTATATGAATGTGAATCCCACTTGCAATTAGTTTGTAAATCGTGATTCATGTCTCTGCCCTATATTCCTCATGCTTTTAGCATAAACTGCATCTTCGTAGGCGTTATTAGAGATGCTGCTACCTATGACCTAACGGATTTACAGAAGCAGAGCAGACTCAAAAGGAAAATTTTTTAACGTATGGGTCGTAATAGTTAAAGCATGTCTTTTTAGCATCAAGTCAGGTACTGTTTAGCCTGTCAGTGACTCTGTACTCATTGCATCTATTACCATCAGAAATAGAGAATAATCGGGCTCCTCGAGTGGCGCAGAGCTATGTACATATGTACATATGTGCGATGGTAGGGGATGTGGAGAACCCTTTGAGCATTACTTTTTGATCCACATTTGTGAGCATCTAGATTTTTTAAGGATTTGATTTCTCAGTAGTTTTTTTTTTCATTTTCTTACAGGCATGAGTATAATAATCCCTTGAGGATTGGACTCAATAGGAGGGAATCTGTCAGTAAGCATAATAATGGCAAATGATGCTATTTCCTCACCATTATTACAGCTTGGCTGTGTCGGATCCTTATGGATCTAATATGCACGGGCTCCTTCCCTTAGAGAGGGCTTCAAGAGACTGTGAAGTGTGGGCTGAAGAATACATGGATGACTCTATTGTTAATTCCTGGAGTTATTCTACAGAGTCAGAAATTTTTATTAGGTTCAATTGAAATCCAATGCAGGGAATTTCCTTTCGTTTCCAATGATAACAAGATGCCTTTTTTTCCCCCTTGTTGGCTTTATTTCACACTTATGCACTCACACTTTTGACTATCTTTTGTTGTTCAATTGGCAAAGGAGAGCAAAGCCAAGCTTTTATGTTCTCAGAGGAAATGCTCACGATTTGTTGTCACCATTCAGATGATTGCTACGTGCATTTTTCTCATTACGTAATTTCCCTGCGTACCTGTTCTAATTCCCTTTCTTGTCAATGACCACCTGCACTCTTTGTTTGCACTCCATATTGTTAGCAAAACCTTTCAGTTGGCGTAAATAGCATGGTCATAATAAATCCCTCGCTCATGTTTCCATTTTAATAATATTGTTCATTTGTAGTATGGGTCAAATCAATGACCAGGGGTTCCCTAAAAAATTATTTATACCAAGAATCCTGGCTTCCTCAAAAATATGGAACACTAATAATTATTACTTCGGACTCCTACCATAACAAGGAACTTAATTTGTGAGGGTTCGTAAACTGTAAAAAATATTTTAATTGGTTTGAATTCCCGAGTCTTAACACGAAAATTCATCTGAATGAAAACTAATTTGGAGGGACACACACACACACTGGGAAATACACTAATGAATGAATGGAATTTAATTTCTGTATTATCCTGTCTTAATTTAAAATTGCTGAAACTCTTGTAATTATTAAGAATTTATTATTAATTATTGATTCGGAACGGCTTCTAAGAAAGAAGAAGGATTTTGAGTTAATATTCCTCCTATCATTTCCAGTGTTAACCTTTGAGGGCTTCAACGTGGCTAATTTGCGGTGAGGTTCATTCATCGCTCCTCACAAATGGAATTACAACATGAGCACATAAAAGACTACAAAAACATAATGTAAACATTTCCTAAATAATAAAAACCAATTTATGATTTACATTCCTCCAACCACACAATGTGCTCCCTTGAAAATGATAATCCCTTGTGATATTTTTGAATGCTATGGTAGAATACATAAGAGGAGCTAAACTATATAGTCATAGATCCAGGGGAGTAGGCTTTTTATTTATTGTATGCTATTCTCGGTATGTATTTACATGAAATGGTACGGGAAACTACTTCCCCATAATTACATATGTCTGGTATGTACTGTAATACTGGGCTCATATTATGTCTACCAGAGACTCTAAACACAGTAGCAGGGCATCCGAGAGTGAAATCCTGAAACTCAAATGGCTAACGGGGAAACCTAGAAGGTGGTGTTGAGCCTCATTGAAAAAGGGAGTAAAAGAAAGGGAAAATAATACTTCCACATTCTTGTGTATCCCAAGCCTCATGCCTACATATGAGGTCCCTACATATGTATGTTGTGAGAGCAGCACTTAAAAAGCATGTGTAGAGCTTGACACTGACTGTACGGTATCATTTAACTCCAGTCTATGATCCTATATACTTATATATATTTATGTACGAGATACGGGATTAAGGAAAAAATCCTCGTCCATTCATTCACCCGTTTACGATTCATTCATGGTGAAGAACATAAAACCAAGTGACAAAATGGTAAATACTAAAAAGCTATAAAAAGTCAAATACGCTGGTAACTCAAAACGGACACTAATAAAATGAGAGGAGTCAAATGCCTAGCTTGGGATATTTTTCAACTATACTTTTCATGATTGCCACAGCAAACAAGTCATAAAATTCGAATGATTATTTCATAACGACCCATTCTCCATCGGAACCTAATATTACATTTCTTCCCATTTCCTACCTATTCCTCAAAATGATTTACACTCCAAGTTGACAATCCCCCTCTGTCAGGGGATAGAGGAAGGAAATCCCAAAATATTTTGGGTTCAGATCAAAATAAATATTCTATCATTTGCATAAACATCCACACAAACAACGTCTCATAATTGTCCTTCAAAAAGGTGGAACGGATGACGAGGGGTTGGAAAGAAAGACCCGGTTCAGATTACAACTGTTGCCTTTATACGAGAGATAGAGATAGAGATAGAAAGAGAGAGAGAGAGAGAGAGAGAGCAACAGGTCCAACTATTCAATCTCCCGGGTATTTCCCCATAAAATTCTTTACAAAAGACTTTCCTTCGCCCCACAGGCTTTATCCTCCCATTCAGTCATAAACCGTCCAAATTTGAATTGACAAATTCCAGTCATAAAACTATTTTTAGTGGGAACCTTCTCTTCTATATTTTTTAGTATATACTTAGATATACATACACATATAATTTTTTATGATGTCAACTTTTCCAAAAATGATCCTAAAAAGTTTCAAAAAATTTGGACGAAAAATCCCCACCACAACTTATTGTCAAGGGGACACAAGCGCTGCTCATAAAATTATTGCTCACAAAAATGTAAAGCAAAGCTAATTCCTTGCCTCCAGCAGCAGTCGAAAAATGAGGGTAGGAAATCTGAAGGAAAAATATTTTTTCCAAGATAAACAACCTCTGATTGAATTGTATGGAGAGAAATTACAGGAGCAAGTACATTACAAGCTGTGCTGACATGTAATTACAAATAAAAAAAAAGAGAATCTTTACAGCAGTCATAAAAGGGGAGTATTTTTTTTGTAACAAACAGAAGCTGCATTTTCGTTTCACTTTATTGTGCCTCTATTTGTTTTATATTTGTACAATCAGTCCCGTTACACGCATCTTCCCATCTTGAAGGGATCAACTTTTCAAACCACCTAAGTGAGCATTATGGTTGAGGGCATATAGAAGAAAAAAAACTCTCTTGAAACAACTGAAACTCCTCGGAGCATTTGAATACTGAGACAATTAAGATTTCCTTTGCATATGAATAGGCCATTAGTGCTCAAGTATAAGCCCTGCTCACTCCAACGGTTCCTGTTACACACGTACAAAAAGGTGCAGACACTCACGATAAGTTCGCTCATTCATGAGCCAACAACATATAGTGGAGTCGGTCCAGGTACTCTGTACTTGAGTCTCAATGACTACATGTGTGTGTGTCTCTCTGAAATCAAAGGTTCCTTTGCATGCATAATTTGAATTGTTCCGAGCACCTGTATGAAGTGCATCGAGTATCCGGGATTTTAATACAGAGACACTGCCCTGCCGTGAGAAGGTATGTGAAGACAGGCCTTTGCTAATGGGTGACACGACGACCAGCAGAGATATTGTCTTATGTCTCTTTGAGAGCGAGGATTCTTTTCTAATATCCTTCTTCCTCTATTCAGCGGAAAGGAAAAAGAAAAACGGAATAAGTACAGCAAATTTGAAATTAAAGACAAAAAAACCTACAGCAGCCAAACGGGTAGGAAAAATCTGACAAAATTGTTTTGAGAAAAACAAAAACACAGTTATAGAACCAGAACAGAATATTACGTAAATAGTGGAATAAGAGCAAAATGTTTAGTCACGGTAGGGAAAAATATATGGGAAAATAAAGTAAATGATTAAAAATCTCCTGAGCATATGGGGCTGTTTTGGAAATTCCCTTTAAAAGACGAATTAAAAATCCTATTAAGAGGAGTTACGTAAAGGAGCAGTATAAAAATGGGACATTAAAAAGTAACAGGGGTTTAATGCGTGTAACGTCCAATCATAATTTCTTAAAAGGAAGTAGACCAAATGTGTACATGGCGAAGGAGACAGTAATCATCAGCAAATCTCACATTGAGAGTTGAGGTGCGTTACTGGCCTATTTAGAGGAAGAGATGCGCTCACTGCTGTATGAGCAGCCGCTGGCTCGGATCATATATAGTCATATTGTAGATATGCACCCATGAGTATATGTACCTGATATATATCTTCCGTAAGGAATATATAATAGCTCTGCTCACGCTTTGTTGTTGTTCAGGAGTGAGTGAGTTACAGAGAGAGAGAGAGAGAAAAAAAATGAGGAACGCATTGTTGGCAGTATAAAGAGCAAGAAATATAGGAAATACTCGGAGCAATTATGGGTTTGGAGCTTTACCTACTTAAACAAAGTGCGTAAAAAAATAATATCCAACTTTTTCCCTTTGGAATTCATCATTACTATAAAATCCCCATATCCTCCTAGCAAAGCGTAGTTATGGGGAGTTGTGGAGAATATTATCTCATTCGTTACAGTCATAAAGGATGCATATCCTATTTATGCAATGTAGGCGAAGTACATGCAAACTCCTAACTGTGTTATGAGAGTGCAAATTACCTTTTTGGTTGACCAACTTTCACTTTCTGTTCGCAATTCTCTTGTACTATATGTTCCTCTGTATATGTTCCTCTGTATATGTTCCTCTGTATATGTTCCTCTGTATATGTTCCTCTTGTATATGTACACACGTAAGGGAGGAGGACACTAGCACTGTAGGGATGGGAATACATATAGAATTATATGGGGGCTGAGCCTCTATATGTACATACTAAGTCATAAGCAGAACAAGAATCATTACGAGGAATTCAAATGGATGAATACAAGTTATTACGGAGAACGTCGAGGGATAGGGAAAAAAATTCATGCAAATGTCGCCCTCAGTAACAAACATGCTCAACAATGCTGACACTCTCAAATAAAAATATGCTCATGTGAGATTCATATTCTACCTTCATGAACTTGACATGGTTTGTTGTCAGTGGGGAATTTCTATTCCCTTTATTTTTTTATCCTCACTGTAAAGTCACAGCCAATGTACAGGACCATAGAGCACCTTATGTCCGAACTCTCAGGGACTGCACTACTCAAACCTCCTTGGACATATGTACATACATCTATAAGACTATGGAGGGAAATATTTTTCTACGCGGAAATATCCCCTTGTAAATCTAGTAAGTAAGTAACTTGTAAATAATACGGACGTACATGCCATCATAGGTTAGGATCAAAATCAATGATCGAACATTGAATAACAAAGTTACGTATGACCGAATTCTATTTGAGAGAGAGAGAGAGAGAGAAAAAAAAATACATCATAATATCCGTGAAATATTCGTCACACATGAATTATTTGGTCACTTCACACTAGAGCCACTACCGTCATCATGTTCATTCATGTTGTTGGTAATTTGGGGCTCCTTGTCATGCAGAACAGTCGCATAACATCCTGTCGCCTGAGGACTCGAACTGCTACCATTTTTCTAATATGCTGGTGACAACAACAGAAGAAAAAAAACTCACGAAGCGCGTAAACGTGATGGGCAAATAAAATCGATTTGTGGTATGGTATGTGGTATTTGTTCACGTAACGTCAGTAAGTACTCTCACACGTCTTATTTCAAGTTTCCACTAATAAACTAGATTTTCACGGACTGTCAACCATTTGTCAGGCTGAGAGGTAGAAGGGGGATTGGGGGAGTCGTTTTAATTTTTTGCAATCTATCCTCATACATTCCTGTAATAAAGTCACCACACTTGAGTCCTATCGGAGGTATACAAACCAACCATAATTTTTTTTAAGGACTTGATTTTATTTTCTGAAAAAAAAAATTAGTATGTATGAGGAAAAAGCCGGAAATTTTTAGGATTTGTACATACCTCCCTAGCTCCTCTCGATAGTTACAGTCATACGAGGCTTGGAGTTTCAGTAATCAATTCTAAATTTCACAATTTATCAGGTGTGTGTGGTGCTTTGTAGTGGAGCGAGATATACTAGTGTGGAAAGAGATGTAGTCGGAAGAAAATAAAAAATCTGAGTAGAAATGCTCACTCATGTCCTAATTCTAATGCATAAGTGGATGGAAGCATTTTTTTTATTTTCGTAATTTCACAACTGACAATGAGCCAGAAGAAAAAAAATCTTAAAAAAATGGGCTTCTTGCCACACTTAGCAGTTAAGCTTTTGCAAACGACAAATGACAGTAAATAGGGGAAAAGATTGGACTATCTCTGAAGGGACATTACCATAAGTCACATCTCTGAATCTAATGAATTAACTAATAAAATAGGACGGGACTCAAGTGCACTACGCCGTCCTAAAAGACGGGGTAATAAATTACCAAGGAAATAATAATGCAATCCAGTCCTCATCCCACAATCATTGACCATTGGGATTGCTCATGGAGTAAGATACATACGTCGAAGCAAACCCATAAGCATTTCCTATACGCACGTACTAATGAACATTTAATTTTTCACCACACAAGCTCGCCCTACGCTGTTGTTAATTACTGGCTAAAAGTCCACGGCCTACTTTTAATAATAGTGCTAATTCCACAAACAGTGAATCACCTCACTACACACACACTATGTCATATGTTAATTGTCCGTAAACACTGTTTTTAGTGCAATTAATAGGGTCTCCCTACCTTTGAGTTCGTATCCTTCAGTATGGGATTTGATTGCATGTGTGTGTATGTGTGTGTATGTGTTTGTGTGTGTAAGAGCTATAGGCAATGTCAGCCCTACACATGTATGTATGTATGTTAGGCTGGAAGGGAAAATTTAGTACAATTTAGAGCTCCAAGTAATTTTATGAAGTTAAGTTTAAGAACTAAACCTCAGTCATGAAGTTACGGGGTAATTTGTAATTCATGGTAATAACCTGGCTCAATAGCTCTCAGCTCAATTTTTTTTTCGTACGTAGTAGTGAGTGTCTCGTTTAAAAATGAAAGATGGTTTGGGGCTTACACCAGCTTAGCTTTGTCATTCATATTAGCAGCCCAGAAGATCTGCTCCGTTCAGCTCATGCCCACTGTCTAAACTGGTGCTCGCTTGTAATGTGAGCACTTTTTTTTTTATTCTCGAGGAAAAACATCTGGAAAAATGAATTAATCAGTTTTTCTGCCACAATAATCATAACCACAGTTCCATATGTGTTCACAGATAATGGAGTGAATGAAGTGGGGCTTTACATATTCTGTGAGAAGAGCATTAGTAGCTCCAGCTCCCTACTGTACTATCGAATTTGACTTGGCTTTGAAATATTATAATGCTAATGAATTCTACGATACACTCAAATAAGATTCCTCCTTGATCTCAACCTTACACAATGTCAAAGTTCAATTTTTTCCAATACCAGCCAATACAAACCTGTCTCATTATATTGCCACAAAACTATTAACCTTGACTGGGCCCAAACTAGTTAGTATTTTTTTAAATTATGTGTAATGAGCCATAGTTAAACTTCCTCTACATAGTCGTAGTTGGGGATTCTAGGGCGGAAAACACCTTTTAATTCAGGCGCATTCCATTGGAATGCGCTCCTGCCAGGCAAAAATTAAATCCAATCCAATGGAGTAGTCTCAAGTTCAGAATTTTATTCCTACTTCCACACTCCTAGAACCCTCAGACTGACTCAAGAAAAAACCAGAGCTCAAAGTAAACTGGGATTAATTACAATGCATCATGAAACCCTATGCTTAGGTTACCATAAATGAATACGGAGTAGGCTTCTCGTGTAAGGTCAGTCGGAGCAAGGAGTACAGGCGTATTATATAAATTCACCTAACAATTCAAAGGAAACTACGTGGATTCGCTACGGGGAGAAAATATCAAAAACAAATTTTTGAAATTCATTGATCCTTGATAGGAATTTTTTTTTGGAATTTTTTATTAAGCTAATTTTTCTTGAAAGATTCACACGAATCGCTAGTTCTTCTCCTTGTGTCACTTCGGATCCAGATATTACGTCTGTAAGTCTTTCATAAACCGCAGTCTACCTCTGGAAAATTCCCTTGTAAGATGATGGGAATTCTTCGAAGATGAAGCCTCTCTAAGAGTCACGTGAGGAGATTATAATGTAAGAAAACTTTTTTGAGATCCTTGAGAGTCAAGCATACACCCCCGTGTACCCGAACCGTCTGGAAAATACAATGAGTGACACATTTGCAAAATTAAAAGGATTGCATAAGCCCATAGCTCCGTCAATGTAAATTGATTCAGGAGATTACCTCTAATCTGTCTGTCTTGATTTTTTTAGTCGGGTTACGTAAGTAGTTAATTGTATTAAAAAATCGAGGGGAGGGGGATAAAAAGTCAGGAAAATAAATTGTATCACTAAAATCTCCCGAAAGATCTCACTTCCCCAGAGGTAGCTCCTAGAGGACGGGAGTACAAGGTAACTTTGAAGTTGCTGTTGGGAATCAATTGTCTAAAATAAAGCTACTACGCACGGATAAAAAAAAACAAGCCTAAATGGAAATAACCAAGTTAATTTTTGTGCGAATTGCAATCATTATTTTCTTCCCTTTAGACTTCACATGTTGTAATTATCCCTCTGGTATAGGACGTGCAAATTGCTCGGGAGTAAAAATTTTTAGAAGTTTCCCTCGACTGACGTATCATGTAAAGTTGAATCCTAAAATTCATTTTTTATTCCCCCGCAAGGTCTTGCCCTTGTCCTTAGTCTATTGGTCTAACAATAAGCTGTAAGTACTATCCTCACCCTTTGTATTTATCTTATCTCTAAAATCTTTTAGTTTTGACTCTAATTCAAACTCTTCCACATCTGACTAAGAATTATTTATAAAAGACTTGAAAAAATGTCCCAGACTAATTGTCACTAGATTAACTTATCGTTAAAATCTGACTTTTGTCTCTCCACGCCATACATAATTACTTTGAATTGTGTCATCTCCATCAATTGTCAATTCCCTGTTTACAAATAGGGATGAGTTAATAGAACACAGCCAGGGATTTTGCTTATGTCAGTCTCCAATGTTTGAGGACTTCTGTGCAAATCCCAAGACTGGATTGCAACACCGAAATAAAGTATAAACAGGAGAGCACTGCGGAATTAGTTCTTTTTATCATAATGTCAACAAGGCTAAATCAAATTGAAGAAGCTTCCGCATTTATTCCTAACTCAACTCCTAGTCTGTACCATTCCCGTGGCTTAATCTCAATTTTTGCCATGAATAAACAATAATTCACCCTCCCTTGAAACTCTTCCCTGCCGAAAGTACAGACACATATAGACTGGACCCCATAATTAAATAATAAGGCAATTCCATGTATTTAAATGCTTGAATAAATAGAGACAAAACCTTGGGGGAGGCAGCGTATGGAAAAATCCACGCAGTGATTTTTACTATCAAGAGTATAAAATAAATGCTTCTGCATACGCACTCAACACATACTGTATGCTTACTACCAAAGTAAAGTACGAGACGAGACCCATCATATATGGCTCTTATATATGCCAATAACATATGCTTCTTATGACCAGAATAACAGTCTGACTCTTCTTGTCTGACCCTATAGCATAATCTCATTCCATTGTACTCAGTGAATGTAATCTTACTTGAATGTCATAGTCAGGGCTGATAACTATGCTACTGACGACCATTGATTATTTATGATTTCGATAATTACTACAGCCACGTACGCTCAGCTATCAAAACCTAGGATTCAATTACAGTTTGAACAGTTTTATCAATGAAATGACACGTGAGGAAAATATTATGAACTATATGCTCCACTATATACTTAATTATATCTATAATTATTATTATTTCTACCGGATTGATCCCGGATTGTACACAGTTTCATTTGCATGAGCACTCATAGTAGTACAAGCCCAGAGAGGAAAAATATTCATAGGAATGTCAAGCGTTCCCTCCCATCATGAGCCCGTAATTATTGTAACATAATTTACTGGTTTCTAATTTGCAAAAATGTAGATCATCAACACAGAGCAGGGCATTGCTGTTGGTGTTGTTGGCACACTAGACATAGTGATCGAGGCTCAGTGTCGGAAACTGAACTGAGAGATAAATACGTGTCCAATTAACGCGTAGATAATTGTATCTAAAATTAACAACGGACGTATCATTTATCACACTAGTACAAGCAAAAATGGAAATGTGTAGGATTTACAAAGCCCTGGGATAGGACTCATTAAGTTCAATGTAAACTGGAGGATGGGAATGAGAGAGGACTGACTGCGCGTTAAAAGGGGGAAATCTCAGAGTGCCCCATATGTCTAGATTGTCGTGTAATATGAACACAAGGCATCCCCTCCTAAATGTTATGATGGCTTGGGTGCTCAGGGAATTCTATGCAAAATTAGATGTCTCCTTGATTGACTTTTGAGCCAGTCTCCTAAAAGTTCCCAGGTACTTGGTGGAGTATATAGAGTTGCGATAAAGATGGAATTTGGGAAATCAGGCTATAAGAGCAAAGGCCATCGGAAACATAGATCGACAGTCATTGTTATGGTCCCCTCAAATGTCTATCACCCATCAGCAAATCAACTGTTTTCATTAATCATCATCACGTCCGACGATAATTGCACCTCAGCAGACATGCTACACAAATAGGGCTGGATATCCCCCGAAATAGAAAAATCGAACCCTGTAACACTACACTACTCCCCCACTAATTCCAAATACTGTAGTTCTTTAGCTAATTCCAGGCCGAGACTGAGCCATATAGGATTACAGGATTTTGTCAACATGCGAGAGGAGAGCGATCTGGAGTTTTAGCAAGTGGGAATATTTATAGGGACAATTTGGGAGCGTTGGTTTCTTCCAAGGAATACCATACAAAAACCCACGTTAGAAAGGTGTGGAGGCACTTGAGGAGTAAATAGAACTCGAACGACCATGACGCTGACGGAGAACGGTAACTTAGCTCCTCTTCATTGAAAAATAATGGAATGTCAACAAAGATGATGAATTACGATTCTCACATATCCCATTCTCCCATAGTCAGCAAATGCGTTCACACCTCACAATTCATGCATTTATTATATTCCTGAAAGTGCTTCACGTTCACGCTCCAACACACGGAGACATATGCAAATCTTTTTTTTTTCTCCCCTCAAAAAATATGTATCCACACACACACAGAGTCGCACCTGGTGCTCATACTATTCCTTTCCTTTTCACAAATGCTCCTACATAAGCTCCTACTTTTGAGCACAATTTTGCAAAAATTTCCCCCACAATTCTTCATTAATTGGAGAAATCCACATATTTTTTTGTACTTTAATGCGAAATTGTAGTACAGGAGTATATGTACATCCCAAGATGCATCTCACAAAGTTGCACCTTCCAGTTGACTTCTAATATTATACCGTCCTTTAACTTATGATGCAGGCGTCCGTCCCGTAAGCTGCTAATGGGAAAGGAAAAAAGTGAATGGAAAAAGGCTGATTTGCAATTTCAGTAGGGAATTTTAGAGCGGATGGGTTTCAAAGGATGTGTGTATATCTACCTCTGTGTCTGATGTGTGTATTGCTCGGTCACTTACGTTTAGTAATGCAGTTGACTCCTACACACCCAGGCATGAAGATATGTAGGGAAAGAGCATGTTTCAGACAACTAAGGACAATGATGAAGGAGTGACCAAAAAAAAAAAGAGATTGAAAACCTTATAGCATCGGCTGGGCTTATTACTAGTAGTCAAAATAAGTGCTTATTATTACATTGACCAAAAACTGAGTCCATCAAAAAATAAATGTAACAAAGTGGACACCACACACGTGCCGTGTCAAGGGCAAGAGCATTCAACGCAGTTTACTGTATACACAGTCAAGATTAAAACCTCCAACGGAGCTCCCTCACGTCCAAGAAATGTTTATAGATTTACAGTAGCCATCAAGGAGTTCATACTAGAGTAGTAGTGTACAGGACGGAGACGGACCTCAGTCACAGTTTGCAAATCAACATGAACAAAGTCGCTTGAAATATACTTTCGAAAAATTTGATGTTCATTAAACTTTTAGTGTAGAGGTTATCACTGTCACAGACTTTCTGATCAAGTATCAATTTTTCTTGGACTGCAACTGAGCGTAAATTTATTTCCCCGATGGTAACCCATACTCCGCTCAAATTCTTATTGACTCCTGTCTTTCCTTACTACTTAAACCACAAAAGCAGGGATAATAAATTGTATGTTTATCACAGCATCAGTCCCTGTGTACATTTGTGTTTACAAGTGTTCGTAACAATGCTACTCTGTAATACACTTGTCCGTGTCAGGAAAAGGTATAGTGACTTTGCATATAAAAATATTGTGTATGTGTAGATACATAGATACATATGTACATACGTACGCAATACTCACAAGGAAAAAGGGTTCCGGAAAGAAAACATACACATCCATTCATTCATTATCTCCAGGTCTCTTTTTTTTCCAGCAAATGTTGTTTTAGAAATGTAAGGGTCCTGTAGAAAAATTCATTGAGATCCCCTTCCAAATAAACACTTGATTTTGAAATTAAAGGAGCAGTGGAGTTGTTCCAGTATAGTCATCTCCAGTCCGTATGAGATACTAAAGTAACATGTTATTGTGAGCGGAAGGGTAGCTTAAGCTTACCTATTTGTTGAGTGAAATCGTTTGGGCTAATTAATTACCACCTCATGAATAAATTCTGTTACAGGGATGTACCTAGCGGAGTCAAAATTTGTGAGCAAGTCACGTTCCCCCGACCCATTATAATCATGTATCCTTTGAGAGTACAAAAAAAATTACCCGATAGAGCAAGTACTACTAGTCCCACAGTCCCAGAGCATGTCTCTACATATGAAGGAAAAAAAAATCTATGGATTTTTTCAAATCCCTTTTATATCTTAGTCTTCATCGTATCAAATAATTACAATAATCACAATAGAACAAACAGAGCACACAATTCACATGATTACTGAGCTCCCTAATGAAATAAATTCCCAGAATGAGGGAAACCTATCATTTCCTTACCCTCCTGTAAAACATACATATTTCTACATAAAGTGCTAATTAAAGTAATCAAGTATTTTTCAAAGTAAATAAATTAAATTGATTTGTGCAAAAAGGAACATACAGGTTGAGGAGGATCGGAGGGATATTTTTTTTATCATTAATTATTTTACAACGACGACGACGACGACTCATGATGGAAAAAAATAGATGGAAAGAGTGGATATGAAATCAAGTGACTGTTAAGAACAAGAGCGAGAGGGGTCTGAGGAGGAATCTTCCTTACAGTGAGGGCTCTATGTGAAGCCTTCTCTTCACAGGAACGGTCCTTCGAAGGTCAACGAACTGACGAGGGTAGGAAGACAAAAGGTGAGGAAGAAGGGTACCCCTTGAAATTTGAGCTTCCTTTGCATCACACCGGGTCATTTAATACTCATTTGCATAGACAAGACAGAGGCAAGCAAGCCCATTATATGTCAGTCTTTTGGCTGGAGATGTTCTCAATGGTAGAAATTCTCACGTGCTGGTTTGCTCAATATCTTGTCCACCTCTCAATCCCTCGTACAGGGACAGAACCCTTTAATAGTCAAATACTATATGGGGAGTTCATGGTGCGTGTGTCAGGGTGCAGTGTGTGTGTGTGTGTGTCTCACTGGGCCCTGGAAGAAAGAAAGGGAATAATGACATTATAATATGTCATAGGTTGTTTGCAGAGTCTTCGCAGTGTGTTGTAATAGCCGTAGCTCTCCTCATTATATATTCATCACTTTTGATGGCTTCAAAAATAAAAAACCTGCGTTCCTTTAATTGGTCCAGAAACAATCAAGTACCATCCAGACATCATCTTCCCCGCACGGAACCTCAAGTATTTATTCAGTTACGGTACCTGGAAGTCTTTCTTTGACTCTCTCTCTCTCTCTCTCTCTCTCTCTCTCTCTCTCTCTCTCTCTCTCTCTCTCCAATCCTTGAGCCCAGCATCCTTCACTCCCGTTCTTCCTTGTCTGACAAGAGGAGCCTGCTGCCTCGCCTCTTAAACTCTAAGAGGGTCATTTAATCCATGAGACTGGTCATGTAATGTGTGACAATTGAGTCCAGGATCATGATCCTGAGTATTCAAGGGAGAGTAACTGGAGTGCGTGTGTTAAGCAATGAAAGCTGCATGGTCTCCAAATGCGCTCCCATTCTATTATTTAAATACGAGCAAATTATTTACATTTAAAACCATGCTATTCTATATCTCCTACTACTATTTCCACTACCGAGGCTATCGAGGTGCTCAGGCAATGCTTACCATACAAAACAACACTGGTGCTAATGACTATCTACTCCTCCGCGGTTTCAAATTCTGTCCCATGGACCGGACGTGGAAGGAAGTTACGAAATAAATCTATAAGGAATTGTACTCCGAGCCGTAATATAAACTCGCAGACCTTCCCTGTACAAAATTGTCTTCCCTGTACAGATACACTCCTGTGAACTACAGCTCTCTACACTCTAGAGTCCATAGAAGAGTCCTCATATAGAGAGATACGACTGCAGCTGCAGGTTTGTTTCTCCGAAATAATGTGTCGGACGGTGCATATTTCCCATTTATTATTATTTAGTATCCCCAATTTTAAAATTTGACATTTTTGGAGTTCTACTACTCCCGAGAGCATAAAATTCCTGTAGCGTTGTGTCTTTCTCCCAGTCAGTGAACGATAAAAATTACGAGCCCAGTAAAAAAAGAATAATGACAAAACTTATAATTTGCATTGAGTATCTATGTGTGTGTGAGCCGCAATAATTCTCATTCATGGCGATAGTTTTTGTATGCGTAAATGCCTTCCTTTCTACAACTTCTGAGTATTTTTTGCGTTACGTAATCACAAGCAGCAATGCGATATATGATGCCATTCACTTCCACATACACCACACTCCTTCCTTTATCCCCTCCATGGAATGTTAGAGGGAAATCTTATACTAAAACAAGAAGCTAAGATTGTTCCACTTCATGGATGGGGCTAAATATCTATAGTTAGGATTACCTTAGTTTTTGATTGCCGTCACATTTGTCAACTTGGGTCATTTTGTCAACTGTCGGCGTCCTCAAGGCTCGAGAGACAAAAGGAAGAGGTTCCCTGATTGGGTTCCCTGACTATTCTTCCTCGTGCGTTCAGAGAATGTCAAAGGATGACGGACTTGGTGGAGGAGTTGAGTGATGATCCGGGAGTAAATTGAGTGTATTAAATTTCCTGGATTTCCTCATAACAGGACAGTGTGGGTATATGAGGCGGTCCTGTGTGACACATGGGTTGAGAGAGAGAGAGAGAGAGAGAGAGAGAGAGAGAGGACAGTCAGGATTTAAAAACTTTAGGAGAGAGGTAGGTCAAGGAAGAGGAGGAAATATTGTCACGAAAATGTTAGCTGTAAAGTTTTTGATAGTAAAATCCTATTGGCAGTATCTAGTATGCGTAAGTATACTCGTCCCGTGGAAACTCTGAATTATCTGATAACCTTGAGGTCGGGTGGAAGCTTGATTTCAAGGCAATTCCAAGCCTCTCGTTACCATTTAATTTGAGGTTGTAGAGCAACTCCACCATAAAATTCTACATGGTATAAAAATTATTGCTGATTAAATGATTTTGAGAGTGTGGGATTTTTCTGGGGAAGTACTTGAGATTCGGAGAATTAATTGAATAATAGTTGCTCCTACGGGCTTCCAACGTCTTGAAGGGAGCTATGTATGTATATGTGACGTAGGGACTGTTACATCAGGGATTTTTTTCTAAATGAATTAATTTTGTGTTTACGTTTGAATGGTCAGTTAGGACTGGCATAGTTTGTAATGGAAATGGACGGAGGCTTGCTCACGTGGATTCCACAAATAATGTGTTTTCAAAGATAGGAGTACAAGTCGTTTCGTACTTAATGGTAATTTTACAGGGAATAACGTGTGAGAAGTGCAGAATCCAGGGGGAATCATTGTCTAGTCTATTGGGTTCCTTCCTCCTGCCTCCAGGTACTTTTATAACCGTAATATTTATTCATCAGGGAAGAGTAGCGGCTGTGGTTGATTTTAGTATGGAACCTTCCTCAGGACAAAAAATTAATTCTTGACGATCATAAAGGTCAACTCTGTATTTTTAAGAGGTATTAATTCCTACCTAGGTATAATACCTTTCTAAATATTTTTGAGTCAGGGGAGCACAGGAAATTCAGTTTTTTCCCCATATTTTTTTTTATCCTTCAGTTATTACACTGATACTGTTTTAAGATTAACTCCAAACCCAGAATAGCTTTGGAGTACATCCCCCATGGTAATTTTATCAGTGTGAGTATTACAATTGACAGTCATTTGTAAACCTCTGACGTGGTTTTATCTCAAATTCAACAAATTACATTATACATATGTGTTTTGTACATTTTACTGGAAATGGAGACCCCCATAGCCTCGTATTGTGTAGTCAAGAGGAACATATGCCATCGCCGTTATTTCACTTGGCCATGCAGACAAGATCATTATTGGATTCCAGAGCAGCCCCTGTGAAGTATACATATATTTTGCATAAAAATAATTTAGTATGACTGCGACGCGGAGTCCATGGAACTAGGAATTATTTATTGGCGTGGGTGACATTTTAGTGTTTGGAATTAGCATACGAATCCCTGCGTATTTATTTTCTCATACAATGCAGCTCTTATTGATTCCAAATATTTGTATTTGCAAGTTCAAGGTTGCATAACATGCATAGTTTACAGTACAAATCTCATGTCGCTATTCCAAGAAATTCAACCATGTGATGTGACCGTATGGGATCCATGTGTGCATACGGCAGGAGGGAGTGCAAATGTTACCTTGGAACTCATACTGGGCTTGGAAGTTCCTCAATGAATTTTATCTCCTGCCATAATAATTCTGTAATATTGTATTGTTCAGCTATTTTAGTACTTCACACCACTGTTTACAACCAGTAGTGGTAGGGTCGGGGAGAACATAGTAATTTTATTGGAACTCAAGTCAGAGTATAAGTTTGTTTGACAAACATGAGAATTCAAATAAGGTTATACAGTCAAACATTTTAATCGGCATAAATAAGTGTGAAATCCTATTTCGGAGCTTATAGTAAAATTTCTTTGAATTCATGTATATAGTGAAACGTGAGCGTGGAAGAATTATTCCAAACATTACTACTCCGACACCCTAGACAAAGATAAGGATGTGAATGCGTGTTTGAAAAAGGCATGATACAATCAAACCAAGACAACTTGTTGCCTAAATTACTTTAAATTAAGTCAACTCACTCTGGGTCCTAATTTTTCCTACAGGATTTCTCCCCTCCCCCGAGAGAACTTCTGGGCTGGAAGACTCAATTTTTTCAGAATTTTCCAACCACTGGCTCTCTAGTGGAAATACCTCTGGGGTAAGTGAGGTCGGCTGGACATAGGACACATGGCTAGGATACTTGTTAGATCACGAGGCTCGCATCAAAATTTCAGCGTGTCGTCATTTCTTGATCAATTCCTTTGATTTAGGGATTTACTGCTTCCATAATAAGAGGCGTCATGCAACTTCTCTATTTTTGCAGTCAGGGTTAGTTAAAGGACCTCAAATTCTGTCACGTGTTTCGTCCACCCATGGTTCTCCCAACATCCTTCACACAATTGATCTGACAACCTCAACTGGGGCATTATAATACAGGGATGAATATCTAACCAAACGACCCCTATTTTCGAACCTCATGACATTTCGGGGAATTCGATTTCTTAGGTGAGATTTGTCCCTATTTAATTTTGATCGTCTTCTAGTTTAGCTTCTAGTTTAGCTTGTTTTTCGCGGAGGGTTTCCTTGGAGCAGTAAATGATAAAAAGATTGTTGTCTGGGGTTATGAAGTTCTGTCCTTTAATTTTGTCTCTCAATACTACAGAGATAGCTGAGGTTATTGTTCCAAAGTCTTTCCCAGGGTAGGACGTCTTAGAAAGGATCTCTCACAAGGGATCCTGAAGGAGGGATGGGATGTTGATCCTTTAAATGTCGAAGGATGTGCTACGTAATTTATGCAAAGAATTAATATTGTATTTTTAGATGGATATACATAAATCCCCGAGAGCTTCCATCCTCAACACACCAGTCGGATGTAAAGAGATCTTCTGTGAAGTAACCTCCTATTTTGATGTTTTGAATCAAAGTCCCGTCATTTGATACCCAAAAATCAATATAATTGGTTTCAAAATTTGTGCTCATGTAAATATGAGCCCAGTAGAGAGTTATGTAATCTCCTTCCTCCGTAAAATTTGAATGTAATGAAAAGATAAGTGAAGGGGTAATGATACAAGGAAGGATGAGATTAGATTGAAAAAATGTTTTAATAGTAATCGTAAAAAAACCCTTAGATTTTTCTACTTGGCTGGAGATCATGTCGTCAGAGAAGCAATTGTGTGTGTACACGCGGATTTCATTTGATCTACTTGTGGGAGCGTGAGAGTATTGCTATTGCTTAAGTCTATCTTTTCTGTGGAGCAACAAACGACCAGTCTGAAATAGAATTCTGTTGGTATTTTTTCCTGGTTTCGTTTCAACTGGTTCTTTCTCTCTCTCTCTCTCTCTCTCTCTCTCTCTCTCTACACACACACACACACACAGTGAAATAGGTTTCTCTTGAAAAGCTAGATGCTGTCCAGCAAATGGACCCGGGTGAAAGGAGACATTTTTAATCGATTTTTTAACCTTTCCCTATAAAGCACCGTACTTAATTCTTAATAGATATAAATGTTAATCTTGCTACCTGTTCCAATATATCATCTGTCAGACGCTGTGAGACACACGGAACAAAACCACGCTCATATTTTTCTATTTCCCCGTACATACATAAATACGTATGTACCTACCTACTACCCCCATATATTTATATTACCTACCTCTAGGTCCTATTTTGTGCCCGTACCCTTTTTCATAATATGCTTGAGACAGGGACTCAGTACATTCAGTACACTGCCCAACGAGAGTTGTTTCATAGTCAGAGCTCCATGAACGTATGTACATATGTATGTACATAGACGTGGGGTGACCCTTGTTTCAGAAACCTGAACCTGGTAAAATAACCTTACATGTAAGTTGACTGATTCGGACTAGGGTGACTTGGCCGACAATGTTGTGAGCATTTGGTGGACAATATGTAAGTATATGCTGAGAGCTTTAGAGAGGCTAGAGCCAAATGTTATCTTATCATGCTTAACCTTTCCTATGTATGTTTTTAGGCTGAATGGTGTGAGGCTATGCCCTCTCAAAAAAGCAACCGTGGGGAAACATTGATACTTTGAGCCTATCCCACCCTACTCTCGTATAGCTTTCATTCATAAGAGTGCAAGGGTATTGGGCCTGGCTTAAAAATGTGGTCTTGTTCCTTCCGTGAAGCCTTTCAGCACTCTCTGTATACTTTGTTGTTGAGGAGAGTAAAGTTGTGGAGGATTCTCAACCCTCCCTTATTGACTGATTGTTTCATGTGAAAAGGTTGTAAATGTGATGTTGATACACGACAGACGTGTATCATCAGCAACATCAGAATGTGTGCCATGCCATGGAAAAGGGTATCTCATGTTGATATTCATTTACATTACGTGTGCCTTTTATCTCTGTGAAACTATACCGCCGAGCATAGGAGCTGGGGATGCTTGGATGACCAGGAACAGTGTATGCATTTTGTAATTATAAGCCCGCATGGATGAGCTATAAATGCTTATGTCTTTCCCCAGTTATGATGATGATCTTTTAATAATGTCATTGTGAGTGAGTGTTATTGTATTAATGTAAATAGTTCATGTAATCAACCCTACCTTGGCGTCTGCTTTAAACACAGACGAGCTTCCTCTCGTTGACATTTTCATTCCCAAATGAAACTTTTAAGTCTTCACCCGTGTACCTTTTAACACTTCATTGTTTTAATTGACAAAGTGACAACTGACTTATCCTCCCGTCAGTTCCTCAAAGACACCACGGATCAACTACCATCATCTTCTTACAGTACCCCAAAATTTATTTCCCAAGCATTTCCTTATCTCCTCCAACTCCTGCCTTTAAGTTATGCCTATATACACTCTCTCCTACTGCTCAGTTTCCCTTGAAGTTTACGCAAAACAAATGTGAGGCACATTGTCAGATATGATCCACACAGGAGAGCCCTGGTGTGTGTACTGTCACGGATCTACAAACACGTCTTGTAAAGCAATTTGTGCTGGGGAAGCGGGGATAATTTTTTTTTTCGAGTAATTAAAACTATGGAAATATTGAGCACTGCAGGAATTATAATGATTTGTTACACAAACAGTTGCGCGCCTCTTACAATGATATATACTTTTGGAAATTTCTATATAAACACTACCACGAAATAAAATATTTTATTTGGTCTTGGAGCAGATAGACTTCGAACATGAGCATACGGGTTCCGCTTACCGAAGTAACCAGAGACGCTGTTTTTCCTTCTGGTATCACATTGTGTAGTACTTGCACGAAATGCTAATATAAGGGGTGCATATAATAGAACATCCGTATATTCATATTTTCTTCTCACACATGCATGTCTAATGTTACGGGATATTGCTTGATGACGCTATTTAGCTAAAAATGCTCAAATGGTACTTACGCACATGACTACCTATCTCTACGTGCATATATACAGACAGGGAGTGCAGTGTATTTCCATCCTTTCTCCATGTCATTTGAGTTACCTCATATGATCCATCCCCCGGAGAAGGCATGTACGTATATGCCTATCCCCGGGATTATTAAATATTGGCAAGGAGAGTGCACAGGATGAAGTGACGTGTAGAAGTTGGAAACCTAATCACATTTCAACTTATTTCTAGAGTTCATTAGTATAACAAATAAGATTTGTTGTTGCCGCATATGCAGAGGAGGTTGATGGTTGATGGTCTGCAGGTTCTGCACTACTACGTCGTAGGGAGGAAAGGAAAATTTTCTAACCTGTTGGACTTTAACACCATATATTTTTATTTTTTTGGTGTGGAATTAGTTAATAGTGTTACACTTACTGTTAAAGGAGATCCAGAGGCTGGAGTATCATCAAATCCTGACATGGGATACGCTCATCCCTTTTTATTTGAGGGAATTAAATACGAAGAAGTAGATATTGGGTTGAAGGGGGACTCCAAATTGGACATCAGGTTTGCATGGGGATTTATATCCAGGGACATTTCATAAGCGTCCGTATCAATAAATAATAATAATTACTTTCAATTTTTCTCACATTCATGCCTTCCAATGCCCTGGGCAAAGACAAGGAAATTGAAACCTCACTAAAGGCTTTCCATAGGCTCTCGAAACCGCTTGAGGATGAATTACTGTAATTCATCCTCACAAACATGACCTCGGATTATTTCCTTACATCGTCCAATTAATCATACCACAAATCGTGATGATGCTGGTTGATGGAACGTTCCCTACTCGGCTTGTGGTGGGTTGTGCTCCCGACGGCACGAATACTTTTCTATGTCACTCTCCAATGTTTAGAAAATGTCATGCTCTCATTGTATCTACATACATTGCATGCTCATTGTCAGGCTATGTACTCCTTTTTCTATCGTCCTCTCACAAAGTTTTCCAGGCGTAATCTAAATTCATGTAGGGCTAATCTACTACTAGTGCGTAAATTATGTGGAAATTAGCTCATCGACTCGGCCCGGCATTGCAAGTTGACCTAGGAATCCCTTCACAAATTCACATTCAAATACCACTACATCAACTACTGGATTTAATGCACATGTGTATGTGTGTGTGACATTGTAGTCAGTATGTAGCTCATGTGACGTCCAATGTGCATGACCACATGGTCCAAAGAATTTAAATGTCTCTGTTAATTTCCAGGTGTAACTTCTTTCTATAAAGACCAACTCATTTTTTATTACAGCCATGAGTTACCTACATATGTATGTATGTTGTATGCATTACATTGGAGACAGAATGCTCAGCCCTGACCATCCCGATCTGGTTAATTTGTATTTTTGCTGTAGTGTTCTGAGTCTGCCCTGCATCCTGTAACTAGAATGCTGATGACCTGGGTAGGGGTAAACGAGCAAGTTTATTTGATAATAAGGTACCTAATCAATATTTTGTCAAGACGAGAGTGCATGTAAATATGAGAGTTAATTACAGCCTTCAGGGATCGTTTCTCAGCTCTTTATAATAAGCCCAAGAGGCTGTTGTAAAGGTACGACTGGGTTCTATTTGCTCCACCAACTTTTGTTTGCTGTAGGAACTGGTCATATTACTGTCATTAATGTCTTCTAGAAATTGTCCTGTTTTTCCTACCAACTCCATAGCTATGGGGTCTCTGTGAGGACACACACTGGTGCACATACCGACGTACACAGTAACCCCTGTCAGATTTTCCTTCCCCCTTGTCCCGTCAGTCCTAGAAATACTGCAGTTGGTTCAGGAAGTACTTACCCTTAGGATGCACCATAGGGTCATGACATAATAATAACCAGACTCCAGTTTTGTTTGCTGTAGTCAACGAAATTTAATTTGATCTTGTCATCCTGGAACTGCGTCAGAATATGCGTACGGAAGTACAGTAGTGAGTGTCTGTAATAATTATTCCATTCGGTTTCGGATTTTATTTCCCCCTTTGCCAAATTCCGTTCCCCTTGATTTACAACCATGACCTCTTATTACTGATGTCAGACCCGAAAATAAAATTTATCTAGAAAATACTATGGACATATGTATACTTGGGTTCAATAGTTGTAGGAAACACTTAAAAGGTCGTCCGAACATCGTTAAATATGAAAACAGATTTTTCACGAACATTCTCTGTCGTTAAAAGGTAGGAAGAGCATGTAAACATTACAATTATCAGAAAACCTTGCCTGCAATCAGCCCAGCGTGTAAGTAGTAAAATATTGTAAAAATCATCCGAGTGTATGAGCTTCTCAAGGTACGCAGGGAACATGGCAACAATACTAGGACAGAATATGATTTTGTTTTTTGTTTTTTTTTGTTTTTTTTTGTGCGAAATGATATCTTCGCAGAACTCTTTCAGACACTTTTTTTCCGTTTTGCAGAGGTCAAAAACTGAAGAGTAAATGATGGTAAGGTTGTTATGATGGTAACCTGAAACTCCATAAAAATTATCATAATTTATCTTTTAAACAGTGAACATCACATACACACTCAACCACCTTACAGTAGGGCATAATTACATGCGGTACAAATATTATCCTAATTATTCCACCCCACTGACGAGAAAAAAGTACAAGTGGGGATGCAACTCCATTGATTTCCAGCCCTGTAGTTTCATCTTTCCTTTCAGCCCCGCTCTATGGAGCTATATTGCACAGGGGTAATGTAACTCATGAGTAATTACATGTTCATTACGTCCCTAGAACCATCAGTCATAAGATACATAGAAGATAGTCTCCTGCATGCATGTAAAGTATAGCGGAGAGAGAGAGAGAGA
This sequence comes from Allacma fusca, assembly GCA_947179485.1. Classification (NCBI taxonomy): domain Eukaryota; kingdom Metazoa; phylum Arthropoda; class Collembola; order Symphypleona; family Sminthuridae; genus Allacma; species Allacma fusca. Next base: position 9,900,383 of record OX359250.1, read on the forward strand.
GAGAGAGAGAGAGAGAGAGAGAGAGAGAGAGAGAGAGAGAGAGAGAGAGAGAGAGAGAGAGAAAAGCTTGCAATCGAAGATGAATACGACTGATAAATAAAAGTGTATGATTACTCTACGGATTAATTGTGCTCAACAATGGGGCTCGTCCGGGGCTCTCCGTGGAAGACAGAGAGTAGCCTGCCATAAAATTATTAATAGGTAATTGAGTGCGTCCCCATATGTGATGTGTGGAAGGTGGGAGAGGAGACGAAGAGAAAAATCCGCGTTCCCACACCGACCAGTCCCATACATTCTATTTGCAGCGATTGATCCATCAATGCAGAATGAGTGCAAGTCTATATTGTAATCGAATAGGTATGCACTCTCCATTTCCTCCCAGGAAAACTCGTTGTGTGTGATCTTGTAAAATGAATATTGAGTCTCTTCATGCTACAATACTTGCTGATAAGCCCATCGTTCCCAATCAGACAGCATGGGAGTACTTACTCCCTGATGGTAAATGCCTCACAACAAGTACAATCCATAGATCATGTAATATGAGCAGAAAGCCACTGAGCTGCTGGTAACATACCATTGCCGAGCAATCCCAATGCATCACTTGAGCCTCCCATGCTGTACATGTGCGTGCACTTTTGGAAAAATCGCAATACAACAGAGAATGTATTGAACTCGTCCCAAGTTGCAACACATTAAGTCATATATCTGATCTGATTCCTAAACTGGTATTATGTCCATATAAATGGATCCTCTCAGGTGTACCGTGATGTCGGAGCTTGAGAATTTGTGAGAGTTTGGGTGCAAGAAGGTTTGCAAGGGAATTATAAAATGTATTTTATGCGCTTCGAGTATTGTTGGCTATGCATAGAATGGCAAGTTCACATGGTTTACTCTCCCTTCAAATGCATACTCTCTCTCTCTCTCCTCAATGCAATCTCTCATGCTTTTTCTGGGACCTGGGTGTCTGTGTAGTCTCTGTTGAGACGAGAGTGATAGTGTATCAAGTATGAGCAATGTCAAAACTGGATTTGATTCTATTGACAGAATTTTTCACCCGCTGTTCTAAAAGACTCCTGTAGTACTGTGTACTGTGCGGAGATCCCTCCCTAAGAGATACATTTATTACAGGGCTATATGGAACAACAGGTAACTCCTCGTACACACACAAACACACACACACACACATACATACATACATACATAATTACATACATACACTCAGATTCACTAAACTTATTTTGTATGCACTTTACCCTCATATGTACAAACAGTATTTGGGGCTTAGAGTATTATGCGCATCCCAAAGGAACGTACATATGTAAGTGGATGCATGCATTGTACTCATATGTGCATGACTCCAGATGTGCATATGATCTTATGAGGACAGTACTGACAATCCTCCGGGACGTACATAAATGGTCCGAGCAATTGATGTCCACACAATATGGATGAAGAGTGAGTGCACGTTGCCCTCTTTGCTCCTTCAAAGGACGGGTGAAGACAGACGGATGACTGGATTCTTCAGTTCAATCTTCATTCATTCATCTGCAAGAGCGACTGGTCATTCTTTCGTCTCTGATACGGAGTCGAAACAACTTGTGATTTTTCACTCACTCATACACCATGGAGCTGCCGAAGCCTTTAGATGAGTATAGATCCTCACACAGTCTCATGACTCCATAGTATAGTCGGAACTCAATTTTTACCTTGAGGATGAAACTCCCATCTCCACTCTCCGTTCTAATTCACATGGGCATTTTGCACATCTGGAAATGGCGAAATCACCTTTATCTTGTCTCCAATACATCCTACCTCAAACATAAATTCTGACAAAGTCACCACGCCGCACCGGGTTTTAGTCTCTCACAAGGAACACAAGGACTCTCACACAAAAGAAACCTTCATCTCGTCACTATCAACGTGTGGACTCACAGGCTGGGGCCTGGGACGCTTTTGGCATGTAATAGCAGCGGTCTTTTAGAATATCTCATCGAGCAAAAAATCATTTGAGAATAGAAGCAGACTCTCCTCAGCCTTAGGAGTAGAGAGAGAGAGAGAGAGAGAGAGAGAGGAACAATGCCTAAAACTGAGAACGCCTGGTCAAATAAAAACTCTTCTCTTGTCCAATGGTCAAAATTATACTTGAAAGCTTTCTCACTCTTCAGCTGCCTCCATTCTCAAATCCTCCGTATCGGCTCCTCTCCCTCTGTACTAATTTCAAAATGTATTCTCAACAGAAAAAAAAAACAAGGGCTCAAAAATTACAATTCCATGTCTAATATGTAAATTGACTGAATCCATAAACTGAGTCCCATCCTGTCATTTGGATTCAGTTTGCCGCGAACCCACGACAGTATCTGTAAACAGTTCGTTGATGTAACACGTACTATTAAACCATTATAGGATGATAGGAGAAATGACTTGTTGATTTCTAGTTTTAAAGCAATGGCACGCAACCGATTTCCCGATGTTTTTAGTCCTTTTTGATTACGTACAGATTGAGAGAGAGAGAGAGAGAGTCGAGGAAGGAATCCTCCTGTCTACGTGCCTTCAGTACATACATACATACAGTACAGTTTCCATGAAGAAAAACTTTTCCGCTAAGAAATTTTTCCGCTCCGTAATCATTCCAAGCCATCACATTATGAGGTGCACGTTGCAGGTCGTATGGAGCAGGCACATGATGGAGAGCAGTTAAAATACTCTTGGGTCGGGCTGACATGTATGTATAGATACGTATGTGCATACGCTATCATTTGATTGTTTACTAATTTTTCCTCACACGCTGCACTTTGATTTTCCCCTTACATTTTAATTTCTCCTCGTGCCTTTACCCCCATTAAATCCTAAGTCCGATGTTGGAGTCATCTGTGGAGCCGCTATAAGTCCCTTCAGACAAAATCATCCTCAGTGGATGACTAGCGTAGGAATGCGTGGGTCATTCCTACACAAGTTATCCAGCATCCTTTATTAGTACGTTAGCCCAAAGGATGTGAGAGAGAGAGAGAGAGAGGTAACCCGAATTGGGGATAGAGTTCATGACTACTTACAAATTAACTGTTACTTCTGCATTTCCTTGTTGATATTACGAGCTCTCACGAAATCCTGAGGTCAGACGCAGATCACATTCTAAGAGTAGCTTTGTGGTGAGGGCTGCATTTGCGTCAAGTCATCAGGAGCTATACCAATAGTTACATTTGACTATGTACTCCCGGTAGTTTGAAATACCAAAGATTTTTTTCATAGCTGAACAACAGCACCAATAAATTTTTATTTCAATGTAAGGGCACATTTTTACGACGTCTTTTAGGTTTGCACAGCATCGATTGTCCTTTAAACTGAAAGGGATTGGGCTATTTACATATTTCCCCCATAGCAAAAAGCATGAGGAGAGTTGGACACTCGTAGTTTGTAGATTCCTACCATGACAATTGTCATTGCTTCTACTTGAAGGTGTAGCAAAAAGTGTATACAGAGGAGTTTATATGGATGGAGATCCTGCGTGGGGCTTGATGTACATATGTAGATACTGGGAATGTGTATCTTCACACACGTTCCTATATTTCATTTCCAACACAATCTCAGACTTGGGAGCTTTCGGCAAGGTAAATGTAGTGAGGCTTGTGTGGAAGTTTACGGTTCCACTCTCTATGTCGTACTCAATACAGTAGGATACATTCCAATACTGTTTTTGCATTGAATTGCATGCGCTCTCAGCGTCATTTATACTCCTCATGCCTGTACTATATGAGAGACATTGAGCGGCTCCTGTACAATAAAATCCTATATGGTTGCCGCCTTCCCCATCCTGTTATATTTGCTTACCTGCAGGAGAACTCATACAAACTGCACACACAAGGTCTACAAAAGGAGCAGTATATTTAAATACACCGGCATATATGTATGTATGTGTATGTGAAAGGATACGCATACATACATGCTGAAGCACTAGCAAAGGGAATAAATGTGTCACAAAAGAGTTGTAATAATCTTGGAGATTTTTCCCTATGCTTGCGTAACTGTTTGTGTGTGTGTGACGGAAATGCTCGTAATATTTTGATTGTTTAAAAATTACTCTTTGAATCCCCAGAAATTTTATTTGTTTCAAGGATGTGAACTTGCTGGAACTGTAGAGTACTGTTAATGAATTTTCTCTTAATTCCCTCTTTGTTCCTGGAAAAATTCTGGACCAGGAGTGTTCCTCCGTGGTGGGTTGAGTCTCTCCTGGTTTTATGTGTGTGACTTTTAAAGATTGTGTGTGTGTGTGTGTACTCAGAAAAAAAAAAGAAAAAAAATTTTTGGAGAAGTCTTTAACCCTTTAATTACTCCCCAGCCCTTTGACGTGCCACAGAAAGCAGTTGGGTTATGGAAGACATTTCCTTGTACTTTTTTTTTATTACAATGCTAATACAGTTTTTAAATATAAGCTTAGCCATAGATATACATAGGAATGATACAGTGTAAAGAGTAGAGCCCATTGCTGAATCAATGTAAGGGACTCTACAGAGAGTAAACAAAACTTAAACTTTAAAGTATACTTGTTGGGAAATCGGGGATATTTCTTAGAAAGGCTCATTGAAGCGTGACTTAAAGGTTCTTTTGTGTCAAACAGCTGGTAAGGGTTAGGGTCCTTACAATACACTTTTTTTTCTCTCTCTCAGTCATCTTCTCCTAACCCCAAGAATCTCCAGTAGTATTGTATAACAGAGTGTATAACAAGACCTTTGGTCGTCGAGAGTCAGCTCTCTCTCTCTCTCTCTGTTACTCTCCTGAGGAAAAAAAATTTCGGCACGTGGCAGAAATTAAATGCAGACGTGTTAAACTTTAGTCCTAAAACCTTGTACATAACATTTCATATGAGCCTTTTCAAGTCTAGATAACACCTCATGGATTTTTTTTTCTCATTGGGTTCTATCTATCTATACCATTGAGGATTTGAGATACATCAAACTTATTTTGAAGGGATTTATTCCCTAGTTTATAATCCAGAACACACTTGCACGTTTTGGCTCTTCAAGGCTCTGACGTTTTTGATCTTTCGATTTCATCCTGCTCATCACCCTCCCCCATTTGATTCATAAATAAATGCACACAGTTCACTTTACATAATTCCATACAAACTTCAAAATAAATGTATCCAAATCGTAGCAAATTATTAAAGCTACCAGGAAAATATTGTTGGAAATGAAAACATCCTTTACACATGTGTGACATGGGAAAAAAATCTCACAAAAACATTGATTCATGTTAGATTTGTCTTAATGCCTTCTGAGTTGTAACCCTATTATAGGGGACGTACTCCTTAATATACCATAAAGCTAAGAAAAAAAAAGTTGAAATTAAAACTCGCACTCCGCCAAGGACAGGGAAGAATCTGTGTAAGCAGAATTGTGGGAAGGAAGATGAGCATTTAGTTGGGATTCGCTCCATGCAAAAAGGCAACTACTACATAATAGTAGTCAGAAATACAATCGAGAATTACCATTTCAAGATGACTGATAAAGAGTGTACAGGAGAGTCACTTGCAGTCACGTGTACTGGCAGGAAAGGTTTATGCTAATTGTGAGTTAGTGGTACATTATCGATGAGCTTAGGGGGATACTTCTTGAGATTTAGCATATTCACTGGGCTAAATTCACTTTTGTTTTCGTCAACCTCCGTTGGGCACATAAATGTTGTATGTACATAAATACTCAGTTGCCCTCAAATTAAGTTGCGGGCTCAACAATATAAAATTGTACCTATTTCCCGGCTGTCCAAGGACCAGAGAGCATGTCTCAGTCCGTGTACTTCCCCAGTCACCCTGTTCTACTACTCCATCAACCAAAACATGTGATTTGCTTTGATGGCACATGTTATGGTAATTTCAACCACAAGTTGATTTTGACGATAATCAATCAACTACTCGTCCCCATCGGAAACTCACATGTCCGTCAGAGTAACAGATTTGACTCTTATCGGGGAATTCGCATGGAAGATAAAGTCAGTGACAAAAGGGAACATATGAATCAACTTCCCATCTCTAAGATTCTCTGTGGGGTAAGAAACGTTTCGGAAAATTACACCTGACACGTGACCTCCTTGAAGTTCCCCTCTGATCTGATATGTCTCATAAATATGTAAACTTTCATAATTCAAATATGTCAAGTTAATTCACTGGAATTCCCAATTATAGTAAAGTCTCAGAATTTTAACGGCCCTTGGAAAAGAGTACCCTCTATTTACATATGTACATACATGTGTCCATACCATGGGGATAAGTGCAGAAATCGAGAGCGCCATAATTTCACAATTCCATCCCTCCAAATAATGCTTTCTTAGAGTACGGCACTTCTTCAAAAGAATTATTACAATAATAATTGTAATTCTAAAATACTATGCGTCACAATAATCAGCACCTGAAATTGTAAATGAGTGTTAATACATTTGAGCCTTAGAAATTGCGAAATTAAAAATGCAAAAAGACATTTGAGGAGTTTGTGTTCATATTTATGACAACGTTTGCAAACTATATAGCCACATGATTAAACCCGAGTCATGCTTATTATTTGCAACCACATCTCCTCACGTTAGTTTTGGTCGCACCTTCCTTGTTTACCTAACTGCAGTGTAACTATGTTAACCATAAGGAAAAACGTTTAGGGATTTTGCTTGCCTCAAGTATTTCTGGCATGGAGTGCATTCCCATATAAAATACTACATGCGTGTAGTTACATATGTAGTTAGTCCTGAGGCGTCTATACGGCATATCATATGTGTCCAAAAAAAACATTTAGAATAAAAATATTTATAGAATTAGGTAAAAGGTTACTTTGACCTCGAAATTAGTACAGACTTAATCCACACAATGTTTTTTATCAAGTAGGATATATATATTTCCAATGATATAATTATGACAAATATTTTTCCTGAACTCCGAGAAACATAGTATAATTTTGATGTAAGGGCTGAAGATGCGAAAATCTATTGATGGAGGCTTCAATAAAAGCTTAATAGGGAGGAAAACCCCAGAGAAATCAGGATTGTTCGAGGAAAGTCGAGAACATTTTTTTATATTTATTGTCACTGGGACAGGGATGAGTATTTACCTAACTGTCTGAAATATCTTGTTAATTATTATTGACTCTGGTCGTACACATGTAAAAGGGCTTGTATTATTTTTATGGGTTACACTACACCATCCCAAAGGTACAACCAGTTATTACGCTCTACACAAGTTTAAACAATATTTACTAGTTTTGTGCAATGTACAAGTATTTCAAACCCATAAATAAGTCTCATCTGAGCTAAGCTAACATATGAATTCTCATCAAGTTGCCTCAGTTTTTACCGGTCTGCGGCTGATAGTCGATCCCAGCCCCAATAAACGCCGTTGAGGTCTAGACTTGATAACTATTGTCCCATCATTTGTAATAATCATTTGTTGCTGTTTGAATCTTGCGAGAGGGACAGAGAGAGAGAGAGAGAGAGAGAGAGAGAGAGAGGTACGAAGGTCCTATGATGAGAAACTGATTGATGAGTAATGACAAGCTGGCCGGCCCAGTGACAGGAGTACAAACAGAAAAGTATTTCCTCATGATTTGATCTAATGGTATTAAAAAATTCTATTTCCAAAACGTAGGATTTATTTTTTGTTTGTCAAAAGTCTAGCATTCAGGATCTAGCATTCAGGCAGAAAATGCATTTTAGTACCTTCAAGGGAGGTGCGGGGGGGGGGGGTGGTTGCTGAATCATCTCTTGTGTGACTGAGACATTAAAGAAAGCTGAGGTTGGACATTTAAATATTGTGTATTTGCTCAAATGTAGTAATTTTCGCTTGAAACCAGCAAAATAATGCTGATGTTTACGTCTAGCCAAAAGTTGCAGAGATTGACTGTGAAATCACTCCCGCCCAACTTGACTATCAGGGGGGATTTAGGAAGATAATGAGAGGCATTATGAAGAGGATGATTACGACTGTGTAATAATTATTGTAGCAATGAATGCAAAGAGACAGGTCGATATGGATTTTAGCGGTCAGTCCAGTACAGAACGCGTGCTTATCAACTGTTTGTATAATTTAGAATGGCAATGTAAATAAACTCGATCATGTTTGCACGAAATTTCTGATAATACTTCTTGATGAGTGATTAAATGTCCTGGTCCATTACAACCAGACTTTTAACACACAGACATACACATACACACACACACGATTACAGATGACCATCAGTATTCCCATTTTCCCCCGATACTGTAAAACCTTCCTCATTATCACCGTCCATCCGGAATTACCTTGATGGAAGTCCTTTGCGAAGCTCTCCATCCCCAACTCTCCTCCGACTCCTGACACTTCTCCGCTTGATTTACTAATGAGATGAGGACCGGCAGTTAGAAGTAGTAGTTACCCACACAATTGAACACAGAGGTACTGGGATGTCAACATTGAAAGGTAAACAGCGCACCTCTTGTCCAGGCCTTATCTCCTCATCATCCTGGAACAATGCCAGAACTTGACCTTACCATACCCTTATCTTCCTTGTTTTCTTTGGACCAGTTCTCTCTCTCTCTCTCAAATTCATACATACCATCAGCCCTGGCAGTGAGGAATCCGCCAGTAACTGGTGTCCAACTAGTTCCATCCAATGGTATTTTCCGTGAATAATTAATACAGTTTTAGTTAACCTTTAAGTATGATTAGCGCTACGGGGCACACTGATACTTTCCCTCCTATCCTTCCTACAGCTCCAGCTCTCACAGCAATAACTCCCAACATATACATATATGAGGCATGAGACTTACAATAAGGTTTTAGCTCTATCCCTGCCTATGTTAGACTAGCCAGGACATACCTGTGAATGTGTACGGGGCGGACGTTTTAATTAAATTATAGATATGTATAATTATGTAATTTTGTAAATATATAATGTAGATACATTGTGAGCGCCAGCGTTTACTTCAACATGTGTATCTGTAGATATACTTGGGAGACATAAAAGGCTAGTGGAACAACTCTACTTAAGATTTAAACGTGGGAAAGAATAGCTCTTACGTTTCCTGGTTATACACTCCAGGAATGGTTGCCTTCCCTCATAGTATAAGAAATGAAGCTTAACCTAAAGTTCGTTTCATATCTCCCAATACCATCCAGTGTTTTTAACCAGTTTATCCACTTTTTCGTTGGACTAGTCAATAATAACCAGAGGTGATCCTCAAGACTGCTACTGCACCACACTCAGCAGGAAATCATGTGGGCTAATGTATTCAATGGATTTAATAGAATATTATTATAGTGGGATAGTAAGTCATGGGATAATTGTAATGACTCCACGTAGCGCCACATAAATGAAGATATTAAAAACAAACTGTACTTAGTACTTAGGACCTTCCTATCTTCATATGACAGGAGAAAAAAAAAAGAATAAACTTGGGAGGGAATTAATCAAGCGTATAAAATCAGCAAGTTTCTGTAATCATAGTACTGTATCTGGCCGAAAGAACCTTTTTAAAGTTTGCTGATCTGTCAAGTGTAGCATTCAAAAATTTTCTGATGATAAGAACCCACTCCAAGTTGGGAAGACACATTAATAAAATCTTAATTTCAGGGATGCTGACATTCACATAAAGTATATTTTTGCACATGAGTCTCTCAGGGTGAGGCAAAACAAGCTCTTTTGAAGGAAGGAAGAAAGGGAAAACACTTGGGGTATTTATATATAGTGTGTGTGTGGCGTGACTTTGAGGATTTCTTCTTGATAAATAAAATTGTGATGACTTGTAGTGTGCAAAAGTTGGACTGAGAGGAAATATTCCAAGAGAAGTGTGGAAGGTTAGATGGTTCGAGGAGGTTACCAGGGGACACTGAATTATTTATCCTGACCTGCTATCAATTGTCCACTGGCTCCGACTCCAGCCCTGAAAGTAGGTAATGTATTGCGGGAGTGTCTTTGACTTTAAGTGCAACAACATCTTAAAGATACAAAACTTTCATTGACTCCTATGTTTTCCCAACTCTCATGGATAAATTACTAATGGCTTGCATTGCTTCGGACATTAAAATCCCTCTAACGATGACTCCCCTATCAGATGAACTTGATCATCTGTTCTTATACCTGCTATTACTTTATAGTATAGATAGATACTTGGTCAAGTGAAGATACACCCGCTTATGGAACAAACACCTCAGCAAAAAAAAAGGCACTCTTTTCTAGAGCATTGACTCCTCTTATAGGAAATCCTATGGGATGTACATATGTATCTATAAAAACATTCTTACTTGAATAGTCAAAAGATTTGTGGAATATTCCTTGATAGATAGCATTTTGAAGATACACGTTTTCGCAAGATAGATACCAAACTCAGAGATAGGGCGCTTTTGATGATCGTTTAGAAATCTAAGGATTTTATCGGGGGGTTCAAATTGGTCCAGATATGATGGGGATGATGAGCAGATTAGTACAATGGTTTCATTTAGGAAGACGCCATAAGGGGCAGGGCTGGGGAAGTGAAGTGTTACATTATGATGGAGAAAATATTACGTTGGCCCAGTATTATTGTCCAAGTCATAAGACACGATTTAAGTCAATATGAGCAATGTGACTATAAATAATCTTGTAATACTGAAATTTATGACAGCTCAGTGGAAAACATTGAGGATTGGGGATGTGTGTGTGTGACTCGAGTATTGCGGACGGTACAAAGCTGGAGAGGGCTGGGACAAAGTAGTACGCTGCAGTGAAAGAATTCCGTTACTATTGAATAAATGCATATCATCAAACAACAAATAATAGAGTTGTTTTGCTCAAAGTTTACTCCAATCTTCAGCTGAATATATGGCGTGTCGAATTGAGTACAAGTGTGTGGCAGATGATGTGATGGTCAGAGAGGGATTTGATAGGTCCATTTTAGGGGCAAAGGCTTCCTCCGAGTTCATCAAGTCGAGGTCATCATTTGACTAAGGAAAAAAATAATCATCTGTCCACACACTAAATACCAGAGAGAGAGAGAGAGAGAGGGAGTGAGGGAGAGAGAGAGAGAGGGGAGGGGGGAGGGAGAACCTACGCTCAACATCATAATTCCTCAGAGGTTCAGAATCCCAAGATTATAAACCCACTTCATGGAAACCGGCAAGCTGGATTTTAATTTTTAATTATTTATGCACTCTCCTCCACAGATACACCGCAAGTGTAATTTCCCCTATCTATTGCTGTGTATGCATCTATAAGAATCAATTCCAACATCTTCCCCTTTCCAAGAGAGTCTCCCATCCAGAGATAGGAATTATGACATGAAACTTAACTCCTCATTTTGTAGCCATACAAGTTTAAATGTTGTTGGGACTCGTGAAATGTAGCTCGGCTGGAGGACTGTGCGCGATTCGATTAACATAAATCAGATTTGTCTATGTGTCATTTGTATATGAGTTCTATGACAGTTTTATATAATATTTCATTACAATCTCTTCGCACGCTTTCTCGTTTAGACAGACGCAATAATGTGCTCTTGATTCAATTCCTCCTTGTCTGTGTCAATATATGTAGCTACATGTGAACTCTCGTTGGAGACCAGCCCCAAAGCCAGTGACAAACATGGCAGATAATTGTGCTATATTTACTACTATTTGGAGACACATGTGGTCATTTGGTTGTACTCAAACGGGGCTCCGCATGTACTCCTCTATCTTCCTCAGGATCCTCGGCATGTAGTCACATATGGATGTACAAATACTCCCGGTACACGTCCACTCATAACTTTATCATTTTAACCATTCAGATTAGCCTTGCCATGTGTTTTGCTCCTCTCTTTGGCGTAGTAACATTTTTTTTTGTGGGGTTTTATATGCAAAAGTACACTTTGTGGTATGTAATTAGTGCAGAAAAGGTTTGTCTGCTTATGTACGGAGTCACATGTAAGGACTTAATCTGTAAGCAGATTTCATTGGAAAATATTACGAAAACGACACGATGGAACCAGCACTTATTGGCTTTTTCGAGGGTGTGGCTTCCATCCACCCCACACGTCATGAGTCAACGTGACCTGATGCGTACATACCCTCCTCGTAGTCCAGTGGAATGGAAAAGGTCACAGGAGATCAGGGGAGACAAGAGTCTTATTTTATTACTCAGGATAGGACAAATTATATAATTAAGAATTGTAAATGCTTTCCTTATTTCGTACATAGGCTAGGATGAGTTGTACATTTTAAGGATGTTTTTCCCATGTCTTCCTCATTTCCCTCCTTATTTTTGTCACAGATTGTTTTCTACGCATCTGCCTCATTCAAATTCTGGTGTACAATTGGATTTTTAATCAGGAGCCGCCTGACATGACATTATTTTCAACATTAATCTTTATTTTTCTTACTTTGTTGTTCTCCTCATCTCTCTCTCTCTCTCTCTCTCTCTCTCTCTCTCTCTCTCTCTCTCTCTCTCTCTCTCCCCCATCATTCTCCCTCTCATTCCGTCCCACTCTTGAAACCAGCTCTGAGAAGTACGGCTTAAGCAGATACAGCAAGGATGAATCAATGGAGTTGTAATTTCGGAGGCAGAAGTGGAACACAATCGTTTCCAAAGGATAATTCCTGAGACTAAGGGATAAATAAATGCGCAATTTGACAGAAGAAAATATAAATATCATAAAATGTAATAATTCCTATCGGTCATCTCAACATCTACAGTGACTTGCATATTCTGATCTGAAGATTTCCAACTCCTGTAGATACTAAATACAAAAGGGAGCAATAGAGTTGAGGCAATTCGAAGAGTGGATGATTCCCCGACAGTCAGAATCTTGTTTTTGGATCTTCTCAAGAGTGGCAACAATTTGCTTAATTTTACATCAATATACGTTTCTACTTGCTGGATTCGTGGGGCTCATCTTTGAAAATACATACATATGCAGTACGTTCATGAGGGATGATTTCCAGAGGGAGTGTAATCAGCGTCATCAAAATGAATTTGTCATAAATCATTTCAGGTGCTCGCCTACGTGACCTCTGACGCAAATGCTCAAGATTTAATTATATTTCCAGTAAAAGTATGTAATTTTTTTTTATAGCTTCAGGACTAAAACAAATAAAGTATGGACACTGAGTGTGGAATCTTCACACTCTTTCCAGAAATGTTTGGAAGGATCTCGGAGCTGTTGTTCCCAAAAGAGATTAGTCTCGAAGAATGTGATAAGACGTGAGTAACTCATACAATCGCAGAGGTCTTTGAAGTTCAATTCCTGCTTCTTACATGGCACTACAAGTGTTGTCCGAAAATTGTCACATAAACAAGCAATTCCATAGCATGTATTTGTAAGAACAGCAAACATCATTTGTACACACCTGAGGTAACAATTTTTTGTGGGGTGAAGAACGCTTACCCAAGGGAAAACAAATAGTTATTTGAAGTCAAATATTTATTTTACTACTTTATTTTTAAATTCATGTCAAACTAATTTAAGACCCACTCAAAAAATGTTCATGCTTTTATTTTACTCTCACATTTTTTTTGTCACTTCAAGCAAAAGAACTTATTGATTCCGACTGACTGTAATAATAAACCAGATTAGTCTCTCACAGTATTCTCAGCCTATACTTTTTCCCTTTCAAATTTAAACCACACACAATTATTGGCTGTGGTTAAACATAATGAAACACTCTAACTTCCAGTGTATAACGATGTCTGATTGTCTTTGTACTAATGTTGAAAATAAAAATTGATTTATTAATTCCAATGAGATTTTTATTGCAAGCTACACTTGTAAGATTAGCATTTAGCAAGCGTTTTGACATGCGATAGCATTAATCATTTTTATAATGCATACTATACAAATGAGTACATACTTGAAATTACAAATGTGAGCGTACATATTTACATACTGGCTTTCTTCCTTGCTGCTCCAATTAACAGAGCATTAAGTGGCCGGAATAGCGCTCCTTTACAGACTCCCTAGTCAATTAGGGCCTATCAATCCTATGGGAGTAGGAACTAGAAACTAGAACCGGTTCGAAGGTCCCAGGTTTTGGGACCCTTCTTATATGTAGGTATCCCTCTTTTACATAAATGTCAACCCTTGTCATAAAGTAATTACACATTCTATTAATCCTTAGCTGCTGAGCGCATTGGCCTATTCCTTACATTTGAAAGACAGGAATTTTTTGGGGGGAAGGTGACACATCCCAAAGCCCATAATTTAGCTTCAGAGAGAAATACATAATTCATAGATATGCCTCGGAAATAAAGAAACCTTTTCTTGAGCTTCTCTCTCTCAAGATCAAAAGAAGTTGCGTGTGCGGCTTCCTTTATCATCATAAAGCCTTTATGTGGTTTTTGGGTAAGGAATAGTATGGACTAAACATAAATGCTTCCCTAAGCATGGACGATATACTATTACACTCATGCACAGGGAAGGAATAATTTTGATATCTCTATTTGAACGTGGTCTCGCCATTATTTCATGTGCGGATGTATATTTTTGTTATCTGAACAAACCATAGTGGCAATAATTTATTTACTGATTACCAATTGACTCCTGCAATCCCATAAAATTGTGACACATTTTTCTCATTTTTTTTGCCCCTCTTGTAAAATTATCAGTACTTTTGAAAAACCGGTAGTGTTTTAGTAACCTTGTGAAATTCCGAGTAAGCAACAATAAAAATGTGACACAGGCTTGAGTAAGCATCTGTATATGTATGTTCATGTGAGTCGTGACGGAGTGCACTGAGGCTATAATCTTCCTGCAGTGAGATTGACAGTCACTTGACAAATGCGTAGCTCCATTTCCACAAATAATGAGGAACGATAAAGTATATGTAAACAAATTCGAGAAAAAAAAATCAAACTGCATTTTCCTATTTTTAAATGGCTTTTATCAGGACCAAATCCTAGTGTATTTACTCTCGACTGTCTCACATAAGTACATTTCAGCATATGGGTCTCCTTACTGATAAACATACGGTCATCACTAAATGTACCCAAGAGGGAAATAAATGCGCATTGCAACTCACTCTGCCTCACTTATCATTTCTGCACACTCAAAAATACTCCGTCCCAGTCCGCGTGTGCTGAGGACTGCAGTTTTATCAAAAACGTTCTCAACCATCTCATATATGTACATATGTAATTACTCATTGTTTACTTAAGCACTGTTTCATATCCCACACAGCTGTAAGCTCTTCAAGCTCAAGCTCTCCACGAATTTCGGAAATGAGACCCAATCACATTTTTTACCGTTGATTGCCCTCCTTATTATATGATCCAATACTTGTCAATTTTTTTAAATGCTTTTATTCCTTCCCAACCAACACTCTATACGAAATGTTATTGCAGGGTAGATTGTGTGCGTTCAGCATCGCTCTTAATTTCCTGCATGTGATTATATCGACAGAGGGATTTTAACCACTACTTTTCATAACTTTCATTCTGACCCTATGTATGTCTGCATAGCTTCTGTTGAGTCGGCTCGTCCATGCACAACAGAATCGCCTCAGTTAGGGCAAGACTTGGCTGTTACTCTTTAATGTCGCGGGAATGTTATTGGCCCACAATTAATATATGAATGACTGAGTCGTTAGTCTCAGTATAATGTGTATCTAGTCAGTGTATTGTGCTACTCTGCATTAATTACAATAATTGAGTCTCATAATTCCCCCAAAGGTTTGTTCCAGATTCTGAATGGAATTCCGCCAGGGAGAATAAGAATTAACTTTTTCTAAATGGGCATAATATGTAGCATTAAATCAATTTCCAAATGTTGGGATAGAGCCCATGAGAATGGATAATGGGAATGAGCCTCTACACACACGTACTTGTTTGGGTATCGATAGTACATATGTACGCGTAGACAATGCATTATGCAAGTGACAGCCGCAAAGTAATAACGTTGGGATGTATTTCCCTCATTTGAATTTTTTCCTCCTCACCTATTAAATTGTCTATAGGTATAGATACATCACACTGCACGGGGCAGCAGTGGGTAATATAGATATTTGAATACTGACAAATCCTGCCATTTGGTGTGAATTAGCATTTATTTAAAAAAAAAATGAAAATTCTCAGTCATAGAAATTATTACAGTTTTTTCCCCAACAACTCACGACTGAGTGTAAACCACCATACAAAAGTACATAAATGCGTAGAATATGCTACCCCAAGGTTGATCTACTACTAAACAAAATACTCTTTCATTGAGCATCTTTAATCTAAATCCACTCTGGACGATATTCTGACGAGCTGTAAATGTAAACTCATAACAACCCGATGAATACCGACTTAGTATATAACTTTAGTGGAAATAGAGACGCTTGCCCTTGAGCATACCGTTCAAATTCAAGATAAAGGATAAAACACGTAAAGCTTATTAAATGATTCGAATGTGATACTAGAAACTGTGATTACTGCCTGTAATCTCTGGAAAGGCAACTGGGAATTATCAACGCTGATAAATTCCCAATCGTCTCTAAAAAATTTGGGAGCGAGAGTCAACTTCCAAAATAGGATTTACTGGCAGAATTTCCCAAATTACTGGAAATTTTTTAAGTCATTTAATTACGACACTTATTTTGACAATGGGGGAGGACGTGTCCTGCCCAACAATCCCGAGTCATTACGACAGCACGGACTCTGGACACGTCCTATGAAGATCTTCCACTATCGGATTTTTGCATCTTAATCAAGGCCGGGTTATCAGGCTCTGGTCAACTACGTTTTCATTCAGACTAATACTCCCTATGGTTAAAGGCCTGTCTCGTGCGCCATCAGGGCCAGTGATTGAATTCCAAGCTTAAAACATGGACCGAAGAGCAGTCCCTGCCACACCTCTGCCCAACAACTTGAAGAGCATCAGAATACCGCAGCCTTGGCAATCAATTACCCATCCGATGTCTATTTATGAACAATTGTTTATCCAATTATTAAATATTCACATGAAATAGATTCCGATTAGGAGTATCAGTATCTATAATAGTGCGCAAATTCCAATCCCAACTGGAATTGGGATTTTGTCCCTGATGCTTTTTCTTGGAAACGCATGTGTATAGCCATGAACCTTCAACAAAATCCATTCTCACACTTGAGAATTCCAAGGAAATGGATAGGGATGAGAATAGATGCAATTATAATTAAAATCCTGACAGGAGTTGCAACTTTGTGAAGTCATTCTGCGAAATCAAGTAAGAAGTAGTGCATCCATAAAACTAAGAGATTTGGCTTATGGCGTTGGAAGGTATAACGGAGTCAGAAGGTCACTACTTAATGTCACTATGTGTGTGTATGTATGTGTGTGTATGTGTGTGTGTGTGTGTGCCAAGAGGAGAAAAATCAGAGATTTTCCATCGTTGCCCTTTTGGAATTCCTACGCGATAAAATTTGATTCTACAACCTTACGAGAGATAGGAGATCCGAGGGTGTTTCAACGTGTGAGACCTATCTCCAATGCTGCTTGCAGGCCCGCTTTTAATTGAAAATATTTTAATGCGACAATAAATGTAACAGTACCTTCAATTAATATCTAAATACATAACCGAACTTGATATTTTATTTCAGGGCTGTCAAATTCAAGTATCTATACCTACAGCTTAGTAGGATGGATGGGAAAAGGCCGGGGTCCCATCGGAAGCCTCATCTTCAGTTGACTTAGGACTCACTCAAGAATACTATCCCAGCAGGACTGTCCGACAGACATGTACATACACAGAGTCACATCCCCAATTCATCCAGTGCAGTGGGCATGCCAGGAATGGAAAAATATTTTAAGTATGGGAAAATATAGAGCTGTCGTGATCATAACATTTCAATGAGTGCCATTGCATTGGTCTGACTAGTTAAAAGGACGTATTGTACTTACTACTCCCTGTATTTGCATATATACGTCTGTGTCTGGTTAGAATTTGTCATGGGAATACATACTAAGCTTCCTATCATTGGACTGCAGGGCTGAGCGTATTAATACTTATCGTTATCTCCGCAAAATATTTTTCACGGTATAGGAACTCATCATCCTTCTCTCCCTACAGTCAAGTACAGAGTACACACTTTATAGCTTACGTGTACAAAAACTACTTGTTTCCAGTTTCCAGCCTATGATTACCAGTGGGAGCAAAAAGTACAAAATTAGACGTTTGTCCACATACACATACAAATACGCTACGATGAATGTAATACCTCAGTATAGGTAACTTACAACGCTCCTAAGATACTCTCAGCTGGTTGTAGCTGAGAATTTCTTCCAAGCTTGAACTTTTGTTGTAGGACACAACATTAAGTTTATTATTTTTTTTAGAGCTACTGCTACTACTACTACTACTATTACACACACTCACACACGTTTGTCACACACAAATACATAATATACATACAACTCATTTATGTACACTTCCAAATATGTCCGTCTCAAATCCGGAACAGTGTATGTAGAATGTTTAGTATAGTTTAGTATCCGTATTAAATATAAATATAGCTACTTACAGTATACAGGAGCATAAGCATTTGCTAAAATAAAAATGCACCCTTCCAGTCTCAACTGCTCCATCCTTGAGAGCCCCGATAATATTCTTAAGACTATCCCATGCAAACAGGTTACTGATTCTTGCTGTCTGTACTCACACGGTCAATCCAAATGATTTTTACAATAAGAAGGAAATCAATCAATGTTTTTTCTAAATATCTACAGGAAAATATTTTCTAGACATTCTTCAAGACAGCATCTGTGTACACTGGGCACGGCAGAGCTTCCGTAGTTCATACATATCTACCCCAACAGTTTAAATCCCATTCCCCATCAGTCCCACTTTAAAAACGCATGTCTACAGTATTTGTCCGTATGCAGGGAGATAGATATATGACTCTATGTTTAGGAGTAGGGGAGCTCATCAGCTTTATCATGCTCTTGAACTTCTACACACAAATGGCAGCTCAGTGATGGATATATTTGAAAGGGGTATCTCTCGTATCTGTATAGACAGAAGTGTCTCCTCTAAATCGTTTGTAAGCACGCTGTCCTCAATTGGTACTCCTGCAATAGAAAAACTCCTGAAAATAATAAAGTGAGTGCTCGGGACGGCACAGTACTCCCCGTAAGTATGGAAACAGGTGTGAGTCTGTAGCTGGGGCACACTTATCCATCGAGAGAAATTAACTCCTTCCCTATCTGTCCCAGGACCAGAATGCAATGACAACTTTTATTTCTATTTTGACTGTAGCACAGTCCTTTAATGAAATCCCGATAGACTGCGAGACGAGCTACTCCAGACATGATTACATCATCTCAAGAAGAAATATGTACTTCTGTGACTCAAGACTCAAACCATCCAAATAATTCATTATCCAATTCGTTATCCTCCCTCTCAATTAGGAAGCATTGAGATTGACAATAGGAAATAGGATTCATTTTGCAGGACCTTTCCTGGTCTTAAAATATTTTTGAACTCCATGAAACGGGTCAAGACTCCAGTTGAGAACAGTTTCTGAAACTCAGTTGGACGGTGCTTATTAAAGTGGAAGGAAATAGCCGGTAAAAAATGAACTGTCCACATGAAACGTACTGACAATTGAGTAAATGGTGAGAAAATGTGTAGATAATAAAAAAAAAGCATGTGAGGAGGATAATGTGAGATAAGTATTTTTACATCATTAGTCCTCCTTCCGTGCGGAGGGCTATTTGTAGGGAAGGGACTTGTGGTGCATATGGTAATTCGTAGCCAAAAATAATGGAGCGGTGTGGCTGGCTCACATGGAGAAGGGTATCTTACAATGTGTGAAAATCTTGAGCAATAAAATTGTTTTAAACGCGCAATCGTCTCCGCAGACCTCAACACGCAATGGCAAACGGGTGGTCCTCTCGTTATTACCGTGTGGATATAAATAATACGCTCCATTTAAATCCCAATCCATTAAATTAGCCTCTACTGACGAGTACATCTTCCTTGTAAAGTAACTGATCGGATCTGTATTATCACATTTGGTTAAATTAATCTAATAACACTACTTTTCCCCTCCCCTTATCTTTTCTCAGCCTTTCCACTTGACTCTCTTACACACGGCTTCCAGACTCGAGCTACATACGCAGTCTCAACTTCCCAAGGAGCAGCAGCCAAGTCCTAGCTATATGACTTATGGGAAGGAACTGAAGAAAGCAACCCCCGCAGGGGGTTTCCAACTTCCCTCTTATGTAAGCCAATGCTCCAGCCCATACCACTGTCCGCTACCGCACTGACCCTGTGAATGGTTCATATCATCCCATAAAAACTTTACCTTCAAGTTCACATTTTCACCAGCCCTTGCTCTCCAATCTTAATCAAATTCCCAAATTAGATCACATTTTTCCAAATCAACCTCAAAAAAAAAAACATTTGTACACCTTCAGAGAACCTTTGCAAAGGTGACAAAATCTCATCCATCTTCCTCTCTTACTCTCTCACACCCATAATAATAATTTTCATATGAGTTGACAATGGCCCCCAAGTCAACCTTCCAAACCTCAACCTTAGGCTTGTAGAAGTTGCTTCTCGGGAATTCAGACTCGTCTTCTGTTTCTGAACAAGAGGAAACCTGAAAAAGCTGAGATGGTTGTCAAAAAAAAAAAAGATAAAATGTGTGCTAATTTCCTATCAGTGTAGTCTCAATGAGCTCTGTGTGCACTGTAGATGATAGACTATTGTATAAGGTGGAGATTTGCGTTGTTTACATTATGCCAGGCTGGTATGTTTCCCTTAGGAGGATGAGCTGCTGATAGCATCCACATGTGTCAAGCTCTGTGGAAGTTTTTGATAGAATTTTTGGTTAATTTAGAGAGTAAGACAAGACTACTAATTGGATTTGCCGACGATAGTAGAAGGAGCAGTCATTGGAGTGCAATCGTCAAGGTTAAAGTACGTTCGCATTCTCCCTCAAACTTCCCATCCTTCTTACTCCTTACTTCTCCTTCCGATAATTATATCATTTTCCTATGTAATTATGAGAACAAATAGTCTCGACTGAAGGCAACATTAACAACTATATTAATAGTTGGCTGTAAATAATGCTGTCTACGTGTCGTCAAGCGGGTTACCCCTCAACCTATTGGCATGATTTATGAACAAATGCTTAGAGCATAAGTTCGTACACGGAGTGTACAGTATACCTCCCCAATCCCAAGACTTCAGGTATGCTCTCCAAGAGTACTGGGGATGATTGTCAAACAAGTCACAAGGATTTGATGTAGCATGGAGGGGGAACGACATTATTCCAAGGATATACGTGTGTGGTTCACATAATTTGGAAGATATTGATTCTCGTTAGAATTTAACACAGCTCCATCCTCCCAGCCAAACAGGAGTTGAGAGCCCCATAGTTGGGAATGTACAGACTGCAGTTAAATATTTTATTAATTGAAATGCTATACATAACTCCTGGAACATCTTGGATTCAGAATTACAAGGCTTGATTTCATTGATAGACTTGTCCTCTGGTGGTCTTGGAGAGTTCACGATCAAACAGTTATGTGTCTGGTAGGTTTGAGTCCAAGAGTTATGTCTGTTATGTATGATTGTGGGGAACAATGTGACCATAATAACATGAACCTTAGCCCAGGGTGTAGCTCTGTATCGAGTCCACTCTCAACCATGCACAAATGCGACCTTATGCTCCTAATCAGTTGAGATGCTCTGGCACTCCAGAGGAGGATATTATGTTGTAGATAGTATCTAGTAGTAAATATATGCGAGTACGTTGAATGGAAACTCAATCAAATAAAATCTTCGAGAGAGGTTTTGCTGGAATACACAGTTGAATTTTAATAATCAGTGTACACATGTATCTAAACTTTAGACTCTAGAATTGAACTAAATTTAGGAGCAGTAATTATATATAATTATATATTGGATAACCACAAGAATTATCATACGTAAAATAAACAAGGGAAATACTGTACAGGAGACACACACTCTACATATATGTAATTAGTATGATCCTACTAGGCTACGATTATAACGCTTTTGGTATTGTAACTATATTAAAATAATTGGTTGACACTCTACAGTTGGAGTGGTGAGCATACATAAAAAATAACCATTTCATCCGTGCACATAAATTACATTTATGCTAATGCAATGAAATGAAATGCTGTGAAACTCTGGATGCTACAAGTAATTACTACAATTTTAGTATATGTATGTATTCAAAAGGTACCAGGTACCTTAACATGTCGTTACATCAGTAATAAATGATGGGATGACTAATTTATTGAATTAAATATGTACAGTAGGTATTACACGACATTACTTCTTTAATCTTAATACATTTTCGTAGTATATACACACGAGTCCATGAAGCTTCTACAGATAGCTGTCACTGGGGCTCTATGCACACACACACACACACACACACACACACACACACACACACACACACACACACACACATACTCACACACTCACACACATTTGTTTCAGTGAGTCTGTCCCCAAAGTGATGGAGTCTCAAAAAGTAAGCAAAGGTATGTAGTCTTCCGACGGGGCTTGACATAAGTCTATTTCCTATCATTGACGCTCTCAGAAGATGATGAAGACTTTGACAAGGGGGGATCTTTGGGTTGTAATTTTCCTTTCATTGACCAACCTGATCGCGTCCGAGATAAGGACGTTAAAACTAGAAGGAATGTCATTATGACCAATGTAGTTTAACCGTAGATTTACACGAAAGTCTGATAAAGATTTTAAAAACATCTCCCTCGGTCGTATATTTAATTAAGTGTACATATACAAGATAAGTTTCCAGATGAGATGCTATACTTACAGAGTCATACAAGGAATTAGGGAGCCGTAAGAGGTGACAGTGTCATCTCTCTCTCTCTCTCTCTCTCTCTCTCTCTCTCTCTCTCTAAATGTGTAAGTATGTACATAGTACAGGTGAGGATACAGGTGTATAGTGTTTTTAATGGGTGAAAACAAGGTTCTATAAATTGTAGTATAGTTTTTTATATATAGGGATATTTACACACGACTTCCCGGTCTGATGGTCACACGCCATCGCTCATGCGAGTCATTCACAATTACAGAGTTTGAGTAATTACATTAGCATGCATATTAGCAACGCACACCAATTCGTTCTCTGTACGGTACCTTTTTTTTTCCTACCATGTCACTCTGGTTTGTCCCCTTTAAAGTTAATTTTAGCCTCAGACTCACACCTTCTCCCTCAGACTAACCTGTATCCTCTGTATGGGCAATGCCCATCCACAATAAAAACTAATCCTCCAGTATCATTGTAACATCTGACAAGTTAGTCTTAGTTACAATTATTATAGATATAAAATGGGCTTATTTTCCAACAATACTTCATACAATTAGCACTCTCCCCTCCCCCGTCTGTCTCTCTGAAGATAACACTCTTCGGTAATTATTACTCGTAACGACAACAACAACAACAACAACAAGTAACATCAATTCTTACGGGGAATTATTTTCGCACAAAGTTGAACAACTCCTAAAATTTCCATGCATCTCCAAATGATAACTTCATTTTTATAGCCTCTTCTCATTCTCGTCAATCCAAATCAATCAAATTTCAATGTACAGACTGGTCGCATTCCCAGCCACTCCTATTTTTTTTTTAGAATTAAAAAAGTTTTGAGAGAAACCTATTACTAAGATATTTGTATTGCATGTTCCAATACTTGAGCTTTATCATTAACAAAGTGGTTAGGTTCGTGTCCTTAATGTCTTTAAAGTTCTAGTAATTTTTGCTGGAAAAAATGATTCCTACAAAGTTGAGGGAGTCCGCTCTCAAGGAGTTCAAACCGAGGATTGCTCAAACAGTATTTCCTATATGGATTTCATTAAGGATTGGAAATTACATAATTTTTTACATAATAAGGATGCTACATGAGTGTAATTTTACTCTTAGTGTGGAGTCTCTACAGCGGGGTGCTTTACTCACATTTAAAGGTACTTGGTTGATCATTGAGGATTTAGAAATAGCTCCTAGGAAGAAATATTTTGGTCAAAGTTGAGTGAAGGATGGAGACAAAAGATGAGAATGAAATCATGCAAAAAGATATACTACTTCCAAAGGAAGTAGGAGGCTTCTCAGAAAATAGTGGATGAAAAATGAAAGGGTTGGAGAATACCTTGCCCAAAATATCATGAGAGGGTGAGAGGCGTACATATCTACAAAAAAAAAGTAGTTAGAAATTAGTAAAGAGAGAATAAGAGGAAATTATTATAGATTTTAAGTACAAAAAAAATATAGAGAGATAAAAAGAATCCCCCTACAAAGTTGAGAATGAAAATAAAAGGAAATTTACAAGAAAAATGATCTCTACAGAGTTGCTTCGTTTGTTATTAAGATATATCACAGTTGAACATGGAATAATTTATGCATGTATGTACTTGTGTTCGTATTATTTTATACAAGTGCTTAATAATGCTTAAACTTTATTAAATACATTTAAGAATACACAATTAAAATAATTCCAAGTAAAATAATCAAAATAATTCTAGTGCTAGTAATAATCGTACCAACACTAACCTATATATGTAATTGTATAATCTAGCCACAACGCAAGGTAATATTGTAGATTTGTAGTAAGTATACGCACAAAAAAGTCACCATCAATTGTCTTTGAAATCATAAGTAAAATTTGAAAAAAAAAATAATATGAAGAACAGTGGTCATTCACTTATTTTAAGTGGAGGGGGGGAGGGCGTTCGAGGGGGTGAAGAAACGAAGAACGGGGTGGAGTGGGGATTTCAGAAATTTTCTTGTTTTTTTTCTTACAAAAGGCGCCAAAGGTGCTCTCTTCGGGGCGTTTATTTTTTGTCTTCTTTCACTACTATAAACTGTAGTTCGTTGCTCACGGTCATTTTTAGTACACGTTTTAATATCTACATAGCGAGTCTTTTGATAATATATACTGGAATTTTATACTTTACAAAGTGTCTTAATAAAAGCGAGTAACAATCATACACACTACCATTTTGTATATTTCATCTATGGTAGCTGACATACATACAGAGACGTAAAATTCCTTTTAACGCCTTCAAGTCTTTATTTTGTTTCTGGCTACTAGCTAAAAAAAAATAATAATGACAGAAAAGAAAATCAATAAAAAAAAAGAGTCAAGACTTAGATTGTAGAAGGTATCATATCCTGCCTAAAAATTCAAACGTTGAAAGGAAATGTGTAAGGATTAGAGATATTGCTACATCAAGGAATTACTGAAAGTACTCCTACTCTGTAAATTTCTAAGATTTTAGGTTAATTTGGAGGGCCTTGCCTTTGACAAGATATGACAGTACGAAGGAGGAAGTCAAAAGAGGATCATGTTCATACCCTTTCTTAAAATATCTATGGGAAATAATTCACAGTAAGGTTACCTGTCTTTATACCTGGAGGTGTGTGTGCAGGGTGCTATGTTAATTGTGTAGATATCTATACATATTAGAAACGAAGGGAATCGTGCTAATAAACAAAACTGAGACTAAGTATTTTTTTGGGGGGGAAAAGTACGATTTTAATTTATTCCTAAATTCCTACAGTATTTATGTACTTGGCCAATGTAAAACTCCAGCGGGTTTCCGGAAATGTGGTCACAGACAGTGTCTATGATTTTCGTAGCTTCTACGTTGCCTGACGGGACCGATGCTCCACCCGGAGGATGACCACACGGTTCATTTTTTTTTTTTGGAAATTGGGCATTGTGAGAAATGTTCTTTGGTCTAAAAGGAATGATTCTTGTATTTTTTTAAACTACATAAGAACTTAGTCAACTTGTGTGCTTTGCTCCTTGTCTAAACTTCGGATCAATGTCTACCCTACTCCTACCTTACTTTTAGAATGTACAACTTATGTAGCCCTAGTGTAATGTAGTAATGCATGCCTAATTACTCCTAATTAATTACGCTAAACGTTACGCATGCCCTGGGAAGGCCATACATAGATGTGTACTATATAAGAACTAGAATGATTCTTCACAGCACTGGGGCTGCCCTTCTTTGTGTACCTATATCTTGTCGGGTACGAATACCTACACAACCTTACCTCAATCTACACAGACTGTACAATAAGGTTCCTAAACTCATAAAAATTCTGTAGATAATAGAGAAGCCAAAACCTATTAATGATAATAAAAATGATTACACGGAATACAAAAATCAAAGGGACACCAGTGCATGTGGGGGGGGGAAAGGTACGCGTCGTAGTAAGGATGCACTTCCACACACATTTAGTACAAATTAGGGGTGAAATAAAATGTAACAATAAAATAAAAATCCTCTGAATGATTAATAATAATATTAACTGTATACAGCCTGCCTCTCTTGACTGTTGATGGGATGACAAGATTTTTTTTTTCTTTTAAAGCAGGAAAATTCAACTGACGATCAAAATAACACAAGTTCCTCACGGCTTGTGTGTCCCTCCTCTCACTGTGTTACCGTACCACAGGGGAGTTGTGGAACATATAGACGCGTTTAATGTACAAGATAAGACTTACAACTACAGGAAAAATATATGTAAAAATTCCGCACGAACAGGAGTGCGGACACGGAAAAGTAAGTACTTGTTATGTATTGATGTATGAATAATAATAATAATAATAATAATAATAGCAGGTATAATTATAAGAAAATCCAAGCATGCCATCATCGTTGCTCGTGCTCATAAAACTACGACTTAGAACTAGATAATCAAAAAAAAAGGAGAATAAAATTACCTATTCCTACACATACACATAGTATCTACACATTATGTAAGTAATTACTTAAAAATTAGATCGAGTTCAGCTCAGCAAGTTTTTATAACAGTAACAATAAGGGTCCTACAAGTAATGTATCTTCTCCAAGCCTGTCAATCCTTCTCCTCGTGTTCAATCTTAATTATGTTCCTATACTGTCTGTTCATGTGAGTACAAAGGGGTTTCGAGAGGACAATACCTGTACATATACTGTGTGTCCCTCCCGGTTACAGGAAGGTTGTTGTAAAAGTGTAACTCACAAGTATGTATGTCACTCAATTGTGGAGGACTCTCCTGGAGTGTCTTAATTCAAGTGGAGGGTTCAATAGTAATAAGAAATGGGAATATGCACTTGCACTTTTATCGTCAAGGAAGAGAGCAGGGCACAAACTGCTGGGTAGTTTACAAACACAGGGTTGACTCCGGACAGTCACTTCTTCCCACACAAGTGAATACAGTAGTAGTAGTAGAGACTTAGTAAGTATGTATTATTATGTAGGGTGAGGTGTGGAAAGTTTGATGGAGGTTGTTCCACACAAGTGACGGATCAAGTCAAGTATGTGGAGGATGAAGCGGATGATACGATGACAAGGGTTGACAGACGTGAAATTCAGCGGGAAACAAATCATTAACGTGTCCCGTCAACAGGCAGGCATTTCATTGTTTTCACTTTTCACACTACCCCCTGTAACATCCCCGTTTTGTGGTCTTCATCCTCTTTACTCTGGCCTCAGCTTTTGTCTGTAGCCTGCACCCCCCTTTTCTTCTGTCTTCCTATGATTACTTGACATATTCCCAAAAGAACAAGGACTTGAGAGAGAGAGAGGAGACCTCCAAGGAACGCACGCAAAAACCATCCACGAGGAGAGAACATGATGACCAAGTCGACCAAACAGGCATCCTTCTTAACGTCTTCTTATGGGGGAGCTGGACAGGATATTACAGTACAGGATTCTTGAGATATTTTAATTACTGCAGACTGAAAGCACAGAAAAACGGTGACCGGGAGGTCAATCATAGAGGAAAGTATTAAGCGAAGAGAGAACTTTTTAGCAAATGCTGCAGAAGCCATCTGGGAATTCCCTATGCTAATGTCAATAATACTATATTTTCAGTCCCCACTGCCAATACTGTATTTTAGTACTCAAGACTGTACAAAAAGTGGTAGTCAATTCTATAATATTATATATATGCACATCCATTTACACCAACCCCCACTCTCCTCAATTGAAACTGTGAGAGAGAGAGAGATGCCATCACCAAAAAGAAAAGCCGGTTTATTTAGGTGAGATTCTAATCGACTCTCAATCTGTGTCCCTTCCATCAACCACCAGCTGTAGACATTCAAAAAAAAAACCTGCCTTTTTTGGGCAACTATCATAATTTCAAGTTGAAAAAAAGTTTAAAACTCCACTAAAATGGAAAGGTGAAACATTTTTTTTTTAAATTGAAGGGAAACTTAAACAAATACAGTAATGTAAGGAAATTTATTAAATCTTGAAAGAGACGATGATTCAAGAAATAGAAGATTTGTAACATTTGAGGATTGATACCAAAAAAAGACAAAATTTAAAGATAATTGAAAGTTCATTTGTAAAAAAAAAAGAAAAAAGAAATCTCGTGCAAATCCTGGTGGTGCTTTACTACCCTACATGTTAATCTGTAGTTAACATAATTAGATATATAGTTAACATAATTTTGAAGTTAGTAAGCTCTTCCTGCTTCTAGGCTGATTAATATATGAGGAAGCCAAAATCAAAAAATAGAAGGGAAAAAAAAGGAACTTACTGTATTCCATTTTGGATATGATGGTGTTGAAATGTCTCAAGGTGTTTATTGAATTCCCGATGGATTTGTTCCGGGAGTCCCCCTACATTGGAGAAGAATGATCGGAGGAAGGTGAGTTCTTCGGTGAGGAGATCAATCTTCTTCTGAAGACGATCATTTTCTTTAGCAAGGATTTTGACACGCTCTTCGGTTTCACGGGAGCGGAGCTTTGCCTTCTCCCTGGACTTACGAACGGCAATGTTGTTACGTTCCCGACGACGTTTGTACTCATCACTTCCTTTGTCGACATTCTTGACTTTTTTCGAGGAGAGGTGATGATGGTGAAGACCTTTGCCGTTGAAGCTCAGGGAACCCTTGCCATTGAGACCATCATTCCCACTTGGGATAGTGGCGGGGGTCAAGTGATGATGGATGTAAGCATTCGGACTGTACCCTTGGCTACTGCCACTGCTGCTACTGGGTGACGTCACATTTGACAATGTATTCGAGTAGTTTGAGTATGGATTCGGATCTGTTGAGCTGACGGCATTAGCATTGAAGTCAATCCGACGATGATCCATGGGCTCTTCTTTGACGAGGACGTTCGGGTCATTATTGTTATTATTGTTGTTGTTAAAACTAGAGCCTCCATGAACCGGCTGGGGCATGTAAGCAAGAGGGTTACGATTGAATCCGTTCACCCCATGACCATTTTGATGACCATTCCGAGTGGTCAACTGTGAGTACTCTGCTTTGCCATTCTGTTTCTCATGATTGTGAAGGAGTTCAGGGAAGAGACCTTCACCGACTTCAAAGTTAGGATCGTCAATGAGGGACTGGAGATCAAGGGATAATTCAGGGTTCTCAAGATCCGCCGGATCTATCTCTCCATTTTGACTTAGGAAAGAGCGAACTCTGACTGTGAGGGCAGCTTTCTTCAGGTTTTCCAACCCGGTGTCATACATTTGTGGGGATGCCATTTTTTTTTGTATATTTATTTTGTAGTTTTATTACGCACTCCACTTCATTCCAAAAAATTCAAATATAGAGTAAAAGTACTTGTGATTGGGTCACACAGTTGAACAACAAGACACGAGGATAGGGGTTCACTTATATGTAGGAGATGAAAACTTTTAAATTTTCCAACGAAGTTTCTCGAAAATTATCAAGTCAAAAAATCAAAAGGTATAAATCAAATCCTTGTGTTATTTATTGGTACGGACTGTGTATTGTAGACTACACAATGTTACAGGATGACTGAGACCTCTCACTTTGGACTCAGCCACTCACTTCCTTAAAGGATTTCGATAGTGATGGGGGAAAAAAGTCATACATACGGAGAAGACGTTTGGTGTCTACTCTTGTATATTTTCCACACACAAACACACACACTCACGTCTCCTGTTCCTTTCTCACAAGTCACAATTATTGGTTCTGTCTCGACAAGAGAGTAAAGTGTGTAGGACAACTGTATGTAAATCACGATGTCAAAATATAAAAAAATTCACAAATCTTTTTCTCTCAATAGTTTAAAAGTACTTGAGGGAAGTCTTTCTTTCTTTCTTTTTTCCTGTCAATTAGACCAGCAGAGCTAATTTCATTGAGTGATTTAATTACTCTGCCCTGTCAACTCAGGAGTTTGCCAAAGACAATAAGTCTCTCACCGCAAAGTGTGTTTTGAACGAGAAAGCGTTTTTATCTTCTTTTAAAAAATTCTGTTGAGAGTACAATAGCAGGGAATGAAACAAATCACTTCCGGATTCTCATATATGATCAAATGTTCAAACTGTTCCTTTTGAAATTGTTCACCGAAAATAAGGGGGAAACTTGAAACGTAAGCTTCACTTGTATATATCCACAAACGATGATGTTTTACGATCCAGACGCATCGCCCTCCGGAACGTTTCTGTCCGTCAGGAAGGAAATGAACAACTTTTAAATGTCTTTTCACACTTGGTCCTCTAACGGTATTTCCAATGCTTCACTATTACAGCGTTCTGTGGAAAAGTAATCAAAGTTTATAGAATTTTGCAAAAGAAAAATTCATGTGAGAAAAATTTTGTGGGTAAATTTTCAAAAATGGTTTTTAGAAAAAAAAATATTTTTTTTCTAAAATTTCGAGGAAATTGAGACTTTTTGCTTATGAGCGTGTTCGTAGAAGTTACAAAATTAAAAGAGCACTGCGTGTGAGGAAAAGAGCAGAAAAAGTAGCATGCTCGCAAGTTATGTAGTACCTCCTGAACGGCTGTCGTTCCACTAACTGACTTGGATTTCCCTTTCAATATTATTCAACACAACATTCAACTCAAACGGAGTGTCACAAGCACAACAGCAAGTGAATAAATGAAAGTTTGCTCTAGCACAACTTTGAAAGTACTGTTCCTATCCACGTAATGACTCGTGGTATTATACGAAACTAACACTCCTTTGGTTGTTGATTCCCCCCCTTACTACACGACAGTATTACATTGCATCCCTCTCAGCTCTTTGCCTACCTTTAATAGCGAACCAACCTACAGGATACTACATTGGTTTTTACTTTTGCTCAGTCCCTGTCTGTCTGCTTGCTGCCTTGTTGTAGTTTTATAATACAGTAACTAGGAAATAATAATGGGATATTAGAGAATATGGTTTTTAATGCTCTCTCTCACTCCTTCACTCTTATGGGGAAGAGAGAGAGAGATGTGTGTGTGTGTGTGAGTGTGTGTGAGAGTGAGTATATTATGTATGAATGTGTGTCTTACTCCTGTCTCCTTTTTTTTCGTTCCTACAAAAATGAGTACGGAAAACGAAATGAGTACAACGATGTGGAAGTATTTAAACTATATACCTAGATGTGTGTGAATGTGAATGCCGTAAGAGATGAAGTGTCTCTTTTCTTTGGTTTCTTTCTTGGGTGCCGTTCAGCCCAATGTTGAGGGAGTAGTAGGTAAAGGTAGAGGATAGTCGTTCAAAAAATGTATCTCTTGACTACAGTAGTTCCTTTGCAACTGTTATGATTTCTGGTGGAGGCAAGTGTCTTAAAGGCAGTGTCTTTAAACGTGGGGGTATCATCTCTCGCTTATCAGTTGACAACAACAACAGGACCGAGCTCATCCTTGTAAAACTAAAATGCACTCCATGCTCACATAATAGTATTATTGGAGTTAGCTTTGACTTACTGCTTGCCTACCACAAAGGCCTTAATGATAATTTTCCTCCATATCATACATATATCTATTATGTACATACATACGTAGAACTCCAGTCGAGGAAGATCTCGACGATTCATTCAGTCAAATCTTCTACAAATATGCTTTACGTGTGTACAGTTTAGATGTCACGGTGAAACCTATGTATGTATGTATGTATCTGTAGTAATTTACTTTTCATAACAATTTGTGTCAGTTTCTAGAGCTCGGCCCCTAGTTACAATTAGCTCCGACGTAGTAATATGTCAAGAGTGTACCAGTGTCAAACTATTAATAATTACCTATAGAATCCATGGCGGGGTTGTACTGTATGTGGGCAAATATGTACATTTGGAAGGGAGCCGTGTATTACAGGGAAATCATCTAATTGTGAGCTTCCTTCACTCTCCCTATCAGACTTTGAGACTGCATGAGATTCCACTATTTTCTGTCGTTTTCCACAACTTTACAGATGATGCTCGAAGGAAAGGAAATCAGTTGACATGAACACAAAATAAACAGCTTTGACGAGACAAATAATGGGAAGTGCGGAGTTCTCCCTCTCCCATTCCTTCTTCCCAAAGTACTATAGTATCCTATTAGAGTCAATAATTTTTTTTAAATAAGTAATGCAAATAAACATTAACTCACTGTCTTCATCACAGATTCTTCCATGGAATATTACTTCTATGTACTTCCATGTATCTACTCCGACCCACACTGCATGGAACAACCTTCCAGGACTTACTTATTCCTTCTGTAACGTACATAGCCTATATGTCTTGAGTGAGAGTTACATCTCCGGTAATGAGCGGAGGATTCTCAATAATTATTACTACTCCATTTAGTCGGTCCTATCAGCACGACAACGCACAGAAGGAACATTAGCCCATGCACACCTTCCCTCCCATATCTGTATGTGCTCATGTCGGAGACGGAATCTAATTTAAGGGACAGTGCCAATAGCAGAGCATATGTAATTATATGTTTCATTCTGCCCAGTCAGCTGCTTGTCTCATGGCTCTCAACCTAAAATCCTAACTTTGTGACTTGGGATGACTCGGATATCTAATATGCTCATTATGGTAAGTGAGTGAGTGAACAGGAGGGGAAGGAGTATTGTTGGAAAAATTGCATCCGCATAAAGTATGGTAATTATCAGGATTGGATAATTAATTCCGAAAAAGACGCTCCAATCCACTTTTCCTGTCCCATTGATTTAATTTGGAGCGACTCAATTGAATGTCATGTTAGAGAGACCACTATACCGACACTGAGCTGATAGGAATTAATGTCTCTGTTGCTCAAATGCAAAAAAAAAATAGCTTCCCTTTTTGAGTACCATATATGAGCTCTGTAAAATAGTAAACAAACATTCACCTATATAATTTTCAGTGTGAGACTTTGAAATGGTAACGGTGATAGTCTAGTGAGGAATCGTGTATGTAAGTACTTAATGAGAATCATTGTTGTTGTCTACTATACTCTTACTTTCAACCGGTACTCGTAATGGGTTGTGTGTGATTAAATGGTAAAAAAATGTAAATAAAATCAGGTAAAGTTTTCAAGACTCGTTGGGCTACTTGGACTCCTGTAACTACTGGTTCCTGAGTATGTAAAGTACAGAGAGTCTGGTTGTATGGACACTTGATTCTGTGAAGCTGCATGAAAATTATATAATATTGGGAGCACGTGCTGAATTCCTTCAAGTATTTTCGCTTCCTCACTCACTACTTTACTTTTGATTTCCACGGCCTAATTATCAGTTATGATTATGACATGATGTTGGGCTTGGGCTCGTTCTCGTTTACTCTCCTATTATGCTGACCTGATATTGTGTGGTTTTAAACCCCATTGTTGATGTTTGTTATTGTGGGGGATTTACTCATGTGTGTGTCTGTGTGTATGTGTGTGTGTGTGTGTGTGTGAGAGTGTGTGTTTCAAAGAAAAATAGTACATTTCCCCCATACTGTCGAGTGACACAGTGGGGAGGTATGTAGTGCAGGCAAATTACGCAAGGGATAACATCTTGTAGTTGCATATGTCTCTGCATAAAGAAAAATTTATTAGGTTTATTGTTCTTCCTATCTCCATGTGTATCTATTTCCATTATAGTTGTAGGATTCCTGACGGAAGTGCACTGAATAAACTACTTGGTTCCTCATGCTTTGCATGTCCGTTGCGTGAAATGATTGTTGTCGTTGGGTATAATTCCCCATATACGAGCCCATAAGTTGTGCACACAATTTACACGTCCTACTATAAGTAACTACTACTTAGGACTTGATTACATAGTCGACCTAGTAGCTAATAATGATCCAGGTTTACTCTCGATGAGTGCCTCTCCCCTCCCCCCCCCCCTCCCCTGCCAAACCAACCTATATGCACTTGCTCACAAAAATATTCTACTTTAAAGTGAGAAAATGAGACGCATTGTATAATAATAAATTATTGTTCTATTTAAATTGGGTCATATCTAAAACGCATAACGTTTGCGGGGCAAAGATTAATTTTTTTCCTTTAACATTTACTGTCAAGATAACTTCTGAATACACAAGCTCATGGACGTGTGTAGACAAATTACATTTGGAGTTCACTCCTATCCCCTTTATTTTACCTTGAGGTTATTCTTCCAATTCTTACATCTCAAGAGTAAATCAAGACCAGGAGTGGGAGCAGGGGAGGGAGAGAACCAGGGTCCTGGAAGAAGATGAAACATTTCTATTGAATGCCCAGCATACGATACTTACAACATACATACTTACCTGGAGCAACTCCGGGAGTAATGGGATGAACCCTGCTTTCTGAAAAGCTCGCTATTTATTTGTTTTAGCAAGTATTTTATGAATTTTTAATAAGACCAAGACTGCTCTCTCGGTCCTCTCTCTCTCTCTCTCTCTCAAACACAAATAAACTTTAATCAGGAGAAATATCCCGCAAGCAAGGGAGTCTTCCAAGGAAAGCACTGAAGCTTGGAAGGCGCTTGCCAAAACCTTCCAAATTATTTTAATTCCCTTTAATAGGTAATATATCTTCTCATGAATTATTGTTTCCTTCTCCCAACCAAAAAGAGCAGGTAGCATTTAAAGCTGGATAGCTTGACGAAAAAAAAATGGGTTAGTTGTTGCAAGGGCTGAGGAGCTGTTGGAACAATTATATTAAAATTAAACTTATTCTTGGTAATATAAAGGGTAATTTACTAATGGTCTCATTATTGAATTATTTTAATACATGGTTTCAATCCCATTAATAATGAATGAAATAATTATTAAACCACTAGCTCTTCAGGTTGCAAAGTGGATGTCCGTGTAAGAAATTTCAGGGTTTTAGTCATCCGGGGTTCGGAGGGTCCTTAAGCCCCAGTGATGAATAATTTCTGTAAGATTACTCAGCAAAATTTCAAGTTTAGTAGTAATGTCCAAATGTGTGGTGTTTACTGAGGGCTGTTGGGGTGAATAATATATTATAAGTCCTTTGATTAATTATGACGACTCATATGAGTGTGAATGCCATAGATTATTCATGAACTCCAACTTCTAGATTTAGATACTTAATACATCATTCGAGAAGGATGGCTCATAGTTAAAAAAATTAAGTACGTCAGTTACAAGAGTCAAATTGCTATTATTGCAACTTTCAATTACATCTAAACTGATATCATATCAACGAAAACTGACCGTATTTATTATTGTTCCTACGTGATGAACATCTATAAGTAATTCCCTAACTTCTCTATTTACGTCATAAATACTATCCCGGAGCGCAGTGATACACAATTTTTTTTATTAAAATGATGATTCATCAATTTAACCGAATTAAACATATTTAAGAATCCTTAAATGCTTTGTTTTCCCATTAAACACTTTATAGAATCCCCTTTTAATGACTCAATTAAAGAAATACTATAATTAGCTTGTATTGGTAGTCTCAACCCAATAATTTCCTAAAATTTAATTCAAACCTGTGGCTATACACTACCTAAATTCCGGTCAAATAAGTGGCTACTTATCCAGTAATAACTCCATCAAGAAGGGAAAAAACATTTATCCCACACGTTTTAAAACAACGTGTTCAACACAGCCAGCCCGTGTTTTTCCGTGGAAACTCACGTCATCTTCAAACGTCCCCTAGAAACAATAATATTGACAATTGATCATCCCACGAAACTCCTATAACACTACATTTTGTCCCTCATCTAATTATTATTGAAACAGAATTTCAAATGGATCTCAAACCCTCCCAACAGACACTAAAACAATTTGTTATTGCGAGCAATTAATATCACTCCTAAGGTAATTAAGTAACTCAAGTGATCAGAAACTCAGGGTCACTTAAAATTAAAT
Source organism: Allacma fusca (assembly GCA_947179485.1). Taxonomy (NCBI): domain Eukaryota; kingdom Metazoa; phylum Arthropoda; class Collembola; order Symphypleona; family Sminthuridae; genus Allacma; species Allacma fusca. The sequence goes on from OX359250.1 coordinate 9,936,342, forward strand.
GAATCAGTTGTGGTAAGTATTTACAACTAATTGTACTTGCCCAAATTAGTCCCTGACTACTCCCTGAGTGACTGCTGGATAATGTCAAGAACAATCACGCTGGATATGATTAAGCTGAAGGACGCTGCAGAAAAGTTCCAACTTGAGCCCATGATGTCACTAATTGCGAACATGTCTCTGTCATTGTCACCATGAATCATTCTAATTTAAGGATCAAGCCTCTACACAACAAGCCCGGCTAAAGATATCTCGAAAATCTCTCAACGTCAATGTCAATGATTCTATTATGCATGATAATTACTAAAATCCCACTGCAGCCTGGCATGCGATAATGATAGCAAAAGAAACAAACAATTAAACAAGTAATTAAACAATACTCAAAAATAACTATTGTCACATTCCTTTATAAGCCCGTCATGTCACATAAGTCCAATTTCAAATAATTATTACTACATTAAAAAATATCCCTAATATCAAAAAATACATCCAAATCAATCATCAATCAATCACAGATCTTCTCTAGAGATCCCTCCCCAAGAGATTTATTTAATTGATTCAAGTCCCACATAACATTTTGATTCAATTATTATATTTGCCCCAGATTATTACTAACACTACTCAAAAAAATACAAAATCCACACTCCCAAACATAACTCCCAAAAATAATCTCATTCAAATTCCAGTTCATTTATCCACATTTCGAGCTCCATTCCATTATTTTTGAATTGAAGGACTATATTTATATTTAGGTAGTAATAACCAGGCCTTAATCACAAAAATCACATCAAAATCCTTCCTTCCAAGACAACCCCATACAATTACTAAAATTACGGAAATTAAAACGCTATTAAATTTAAAAAATAATTTATAACTACCATTAATTATTTTTGACAAGACCTTCCTGCTATATATACAAAGTACCCAATTAATATCTACAGTTAGCAGTTTTTAAAATATGAAATAATATAAATATATAATAAATAAATATTTAATAATTACTCGTCCATTATAATTTATTAAATACTAGTAATTTTAATTACTTAAATTTTCGGCTGGTATTTAATTTAATTTCAGAACTTAGAAAAAAATATTTTAAGCTGTCAAAATAAATTATATATTATGTAAATAATTATTTTGTAATTCAGGAGTGTAAATATTCCCAAATTCTAATTTCCAAGATTAAAAGGAAGTTCAAGTCGTTTTTGATTTAGTACGCCTCCAGAGACATCTATTGAGTGTTTGAGGACGTTGTGAGGGAGTAGTGCTCAGAGCTACAGACAGAGTGAGGGAAAAACGCGGGGAAGTCCAAGGTTTTGAAATCGCCACCTATAATTCGTGTGTACCTAAAAATTACAGCCTCAAGCGAATAAAGTGAAACTCGTCATAAAAGATCAGATGATGCAATCACGGACATTCTCGATTTGACTTCAGTAGAGATTCAGGTGTGAAGGAACGAGTTTCGAGAGCGATATTCTACAATAATTCAATTAATCTTGAATATACTTTGAAAGGAATTCTTATTGGAAGGTGAAGATTTAAAAAATAGGGTCATATTTGTGAGAGCTCGGAACTGGAAGTTCTTAAGTTGAAGTAATTACTTCAAAATTTGGCATAGAGACTCGGAATTGGGAAACAAATTGTCAGCTGACTGGATTTCTCTCTTGTATGTTGCAATAGGAGAGTGAAAGGCAGAGGTGAGTCAGTGGTTTTTTTGTGTATTTGTCTGTAAGTATGTATTAAAATAATTTATTAATGTTCAATTTTTGGGGAAATCAATTCGTCTAAAATTTGTAGGTTTTTTGTATGGAATTTGTAAAAGTATTATTTTATTTTTGCTTTAATATGAGATGTAATTTATTGTGATCTGTGGTTTTGTAATTGATGGGTGAGTTGAGTTGGGAAACTTGTTGGACCGTAGGAGTTGGGGCTGTACAAGTGCACTTCCTCATTGATGATGCAATTAATGTTTGGTTTTGATAGTAGATTTTTAAAATGGGCTCAAAGAGGAAACAGTCCGGAAGTCATGTGGATAAGAATTCCCTGGAGTATCGGGAGAAGCGTCAGAAGAATAATAATGCGGTGAAACGGTCAAGGGACAAGACAAAGCAGAGGTCACAGGAAGCCAATCAGCGGGTCAATCAACTCATGCATGAGAATGAGCACTTGAAATCAACTGTGGATAGCATGACGAGAGAACTACAGTACCTTAAGGACATGTTGATTTGTCAAGCAGGTGCGTGAAGTAGTACGTAAGCTTTCATATATTTAATCAGTGTACGGTGAGAGAAAAACAATTTCGGGGCATTTGTGGAAATAGTTGATGTTAAATTTGAAATGAGTGTCTCTTTTATTCATATTTTTAAATTACGTTTGGATTTCCTTGGCGTACTGGGTTGGACATTATTTTAGAAGTAAATATTCCAGTTCAATTATGTGAAGAAGACCTTTTGAACTTGAATTTTTTTTTATTAGGTTCGCAAGAATACCTGAATGAAACTACAGAAACTGCTTTGGAGGAGATATTACGAGATGACGCACCTACAGATTTAGATAGAATATCCAGTGTCTTGGCCGAAATGGAGAAGATGAAGGACATGAGAAAATGAATACGGGGTGATCATCCTAACGCAGTGTGTATCGGAGTTTGACTAATATTGCGCATCATTAATCATTCTAGATTGAAGCAAAAACAATACGAAGAAAGTAATTTGCAGATAGCATAACTTTTTACAGGTTTCCACTTTTTTATGTAAAAGTGGATCGTTTAGGATTGAGTTTCTTTTATTTGGTTATGAAATTGCATAATTTTGTTTAAACTAAAACCAATATTGTAACTGATTTTATTTTTCTATAGTCGATCAGCTTTTTGGTTAGTTTTTTACTGTGTGATTATTGCTGATATTTATTTCATGGTTAGAATGTTTCCTTCCGAAAAAATATTTGATACGAGAGCATTGGTAATGCTCTAGATTTGTTACTACGTGCACCGTCTTATGACATAGATTGTTGATATCTCTTTCCTAGTTTACATATCCAAGTAGCCTGGTTCACAGTCACATAACCCAGAGCAAATCCATTCTTTGTCTTTATTAAAATCCTGATTGGTTTTTATATCGAAAATTCTTAATTTTTCTCAAAATGCATTTGTAAGTATTACTGAGAGTGTCGACGTGACAATCCGTTTATTGTTCCAACCTTGTATGTACGAGCCCTCATGATATAATTCATCATATGTAAGAAATACTTCAGGCTTTAACGGAAAGTGTAACCACTGTCAGGTAATATGAGCAGGTTTCCTCTCGGTATTGTAATTTTGAAAAGGTCAAAAAATGTGACCTTTCGACGGTATTAGCTACTTAACTTCTGCATTTTCATTTAAGTAATTAGTGTGCATGCTGTGGAAGCAAATCGCAACTTGAAGATTACTGTAACTTACAATTAATAGTATTTTGTCATCCCTTTTAACATTTTTAAAAAGGTTCATAATTTTTTTAGTTCTCAGATTCTTGTACGCTGGCTTACGTGAACATCCTTGAAACTTGGAAAACTCTCCAAACAAGAGTACGTATATATGTATGAAGAGTCCTGTCTTCATACAACTGATCTTGTAAGAAGACTTACTACAATCATTATGATTTTTCTTGATTTTCATACCGGTTGCTTCCACTCACTATCATCTCACACGGCAAATTTAATTAACAATCGGTTGTGTGGTTACCCAAAGTAGAGGTTTTTTAGTTAAACTGGAAGCAGTATCGATTAATTCAGCTGATATGTTGCTAGTGCAGTGGTGTGTTCGAGCTAACTCATGTTTTCCAAATATAAGAAAAACCGCATTAGAGATTTATATATTCTTACCGCTCAAGTAATTATGTTTTTAAAATTGCTTTTAGAAAAATTATATAAAAGTCAGCTGCCGGCTAATACTTATTATAAGCTAGTTGTTGCGTTGTGCCCACCTCCTAAAATGTCATCCCCTACCGAGACTTCTTTCAACTAAAAAAAATATTTTTCCTTCAATTGATACCAGCTCTTTCAAACTGAATCCCACAGAAATGAATTTCATAGTCTAACTTTCGCTCTCATTGGTTTTATTACCTGCTACCGACATTAGCTAGATGTTTTACCTACATACCATCTTAATGACCACCTTGTATATCTACATATTCATTCACTTGACTACATCCGGGAAGTATTTCGAAATAATGACATACTTGGAAGTACAAGTTTCGGGAATGCTCTCCCCATTAATAATTACAGATTTAAATGAGCCAAACAATTACTAACTCATTCATCATTAAATCACTACTTTTACTCTTTCCGTAAATGTTCCTTACTCCTTCACTGTCTTCATTAGAGTGATAGCCATTATCACTCCAACACTTGCTACTACTCCCACATCTATAACTTGTTTATTGACATCCTCTCTCATTACTTTGTATCTCCCAAGCACATTTATCGCAACACTGAACAGTCACCTCCCACCAGCATGCCCAAAGTTGACTGTACTTTGCTCCAGTAATTAATGTTTGGGTAATTTTTGAATACCTGAGTCATTTGGGAAATCTATATTTACAATTAGGCTTGGACTCCATTCGCTTGATTTTGTCCCTAAAGTCCTAAAATCCGTCAATCCAGAGATGATTGTATAATCTCTTAAAGCCAGAACAGTTCAAAATCCATCCACTGATTACAAGGTTTTGCTAGAGTTCCTTCCCACGAAACCTAACAGTACAAGACAAATGAGAATTTTTCCACAAATATGAATGTCAACCTCCGATACAAATTGATACCTCGTCAGAAGGAACAAGAATCAACTATTACTCACATTCCAGTTATGAAATCAAGATCCAAACATCCCTGTTACTGAGAAATATTGAAACAGCAAAACAATTTTTTCTAGGTGAATGACTCTTTATGCGTTAACTATTCAAGAAATGGACGAACGCCGATATTAATTTCAAGATTTGACATGGGAAGATTCTAAATACCTAGTTCGTTTAAAGGAGAATTACATGGAAATGCTATTTGATGGAGACCATATCTTGCATTAAAAACATCTTTCTTCACGCTCTTCTAAAAAATAGCACCTGCCATACGTACATGCATGCAGCCCTTCATGCCTTCATTTACTATTGCATACACATGTAACTCTATAATTTCCATATACACATGACTACTCTATTATACTCGCTTTAAAGTTAAAAAATTAAAGTGCCACACATATGTACATAACCTTACTGCCACATACATACCTCCATTACTCCATATACACAGGACAGGTAGTGTGCTCCGTTCAGTATTTTCCCCGCTATATACATTTCCATTTAAAACCTACAAGTACCCATTCATATACCTCAGCATGCACTATAGTACTCCGTCCAAACTATATATGCACTCTGGGTTATCCTTATACAGACAATATTCTCTATTTCCTTCAAAAATGTGCACATCCAGCTCTCTCAGTACACACTATCATTAACATATATATAGTGCTCACAAATAGCCATATACTTACTAGATAGATCATATACTTCCCCTCAAACACGGTCACAGCACACAGCTCTATACTTATTTGTTTCCTCACTATACTATGTACATGTCATTCCCATTGCAGTTATTCCCATATGTACATGTCATACTCACCTTGCTCTGTCCGGACAGCCCTTTAAACACCTACATGCCTGACATGATCTACTATGCCATATTATACAGGCTCTCGCTCAGGACATACCCAGTTACCCAGTGCTATAATGGGTCCAGTATTAAGTGCATGTTTGGCATACTCAACTCTTTCGGCTCCATATGTACACACATGGACTCTGCCTGCTCTGGGTTTAGTATGTATACCTACACTTACTATACAAAGGGCTGCTGGCTGCTGGCTCAATATGTACACACCAGGTATACTTCCTCCCATGCTTTCATATGTATACACCTGCTATACTCATGGCTGTTGGTTCCATATGTATACACCTATACTCATGGTTGTTGGTTCCATATGTATACACCTATACTCACGGCTGTTGGTTCCATATGTATACACTTATACTCACGGCTGTTACTCTCATATATGTATACACCTGCTATACTCACGACTGTTTGTTCCATATGTATACACTAGGCATAGTCAGTGCTGTTGGTTCCATATGTATACACTAGGTATAGTCCGTGCTGTTGGTGTCATATATGTATGCACTGGGTATATACTCAGGGCTGTTTTGCTCTCATATGTACACGCCTGGTATATACTCAGGGCAGTGGGCTCCATATGTACACGCCTGGTATACTCCGAGCCGTTGGTTAAATATGCACATGGTCTGGTCTGAGGTCGGAGAATGCTGTTGGTGAAATATGTATACACGGTACATGCCCATGGAGTATACTGAGTGCTGTTATGGGAGAGAGAGTATGTACACACATGGGATATTGAGTGGTGTGGGTCCCAGTATGTACCTAGATGTTGAGAGGTACGAGAGGAGTAAGTATGTACATGGACGGGAGTAGTTAAAAAAACTATACGGAGAGATCCCACGAAGCTGGTAAAAGGACTAAAGTGTGTATATATGTACACTCATATGAAGAGATGCTCTTTACTGCATTATATAGCTCACAGACGTGATGGGGTGGGGTGGTCCTGTGAAGAAAGTTATTGAGAGAGATGCATATGCATGGATTTGAAAACAAGTTTGGGACCAGTTTCAGAAAACTTGGCTCTTGGATGTTCATGTTGGGAGATTCGAGAGGAGGACTGAGGTTCTGTGGCGGAGAAAGTCGAGTCGTCAAAGGGTTGAATGGGCAAGCGCATGATTTAAGGATTCGCAATCGTATTTTGCTCTTCGGGGTCTCTTACTAAAACCCTGAACTGGATGAGTATTCCAATCTCCTAACTAGTGATCTATTTGGGCCACCGTGTGCTGTCTGTCGTTGTCTTCTCTGTGTCTCTGGGTTGCTCTTATTAAATATAGGTACCTTCAAATACCAGACAAAATTTATCCAACCACACGGACAGTCAACTAAAAAGGTCTCGGAAATTATTGACTTTTTTTTCTCTCTCTCCAAAACTTCAACCACTCACCAAAAACATTCACAAACAACAAATAAAAAAAAAATACAGTCCAGCCAATGAGCTCAGCGGTGATATCTACGGACTAGGAGGGGAAAAAAAACAAAAAAAAAAACTTTAAACGGGAACTAAATTGTGAAAGAATTATTATCAAGGAATTTGTTATTTCTTGACGCTCTTCAATAATAATAATTCCATCTTCAATCTTGGACAAACACACCACCAGTTTCTCGGTTCAATATATAAATTTTTTCCCCCCCACAACGAGGGACTTTGAACGTTTAAAGATCAACAAAAAGAAACCTTTTTCCTCTCATCACATCAACAGGATTTTGTTAGATCATCTTCTGCAGAGCAGAGAGAAGGTAATATAGAGTTGACATTGGTGAGCCGTGAAACTTTTATAGTTCTTCTGAGAATAATATCCTTGAGAGTCTTGAAGTAAACGACAAAAAATAAAATACTGTTTGACCCTGTTTTAAAAAAATTTAAAAAGTTTCAAATTTACCAATAATTGGTATTATTATTATTATTAATAATAATAACTAAAGGGGGGAAAAACTTTTTCCCAGACGTTCACACATACACACACACACACACACACATCAAACACATGAAACTCTACAAAATTGTCTGTGATTGAATTCATGTACACATATATATATATATATATTTAATTATATGTATATAAAAATAAATAAAAATGGTGGAGCTATATTTGAAGCTATAATATTTAATGTTTAATAGTAATCCCAATTTAAGTTTTTAGAGGTTTCTAACATTATTACATGGGATATTAGGAGAGTGTGTCTACAACAACTACAACAACTACAACAACTACAACTACAAAAAAAAAGAAAAAAAGTGCTTCGTGGCATTCTCAAAAATTATCTAGAGCTTGTACGTTTTTAATCCTTGAGACGAGAGAGTATAATATTGAGCGTGTGTATATTAAAGGGAACAGTTGTCGAGGACTACACCCCTGCTCCAAATGTGTGTTCATCGTCAGTCAGATCATCTAAAATTGAAAATATATTAATACAATTTCGGGTTCTCATTTCCACGTTATTTTTTGTTTTTGGTTTCCTATACTGAGCGGGGAATGGATACCTATCTCTTCCAATTATTGTTTTTATAAAAAAAAATATATATCTCTGTCTAGTAATAAGTAATTATTATGTATGGTCTGGGACGGGAGGATTTCTAGGAATTTTTTTTTGGTTCCGCACAATTTATATACACTGTAACTGTATAATATTATTAGTCGTTATTCAGAATATTATTTTGAGACTGTGTTTCTCATTATTGAAGAGTTGTTATTCTATTGGAAATCACCATTGTATATTACTGGGTTATACAAGTCAGCATCGAGAGTTTCAAATCGAGTTTGAGAGGAGATTTGGAGGTTAAGAGAATTTAATTGGAAGTTAAAAAAAAATTACTGGATGCTAAAGACATTTTTGAAATTGTTTTGTTACATCCAGAAGTTCAGAATGTCCATTTGGGTGTTCCCACTTAGATTTGAGTTTTGATTTTGGGGTCACCTCTCTGTATAAGTAGGAAGTGTGGGGTATATATATATAGTTGATAGGAAGTGTTATTAGTGCTCGGATATTATAGAAGTAAAACCTTGATCGAAATCTGATATCTGAAAAGGTCATCGGGAGTTTTTCCTAAGAATTTGGAAATTTGAGTAAAGACAAAATTGTTGATCTGTTGTCCTTGAGTCAGCATCATCATCATCATCATCGGCGGCGGCGGCGATTAGATTCGGAAATCCAAGTTCCCTTGGTGTTCTAAAGTTGGTGTCAAAGTGAATAACCCAGTGCAGGCTGAGTCTTCAAGTGAAGGGGAAAGCCGGTCTAGTGGTCAGTTCCAACAGAGGGGCAAGTGGCCGAAGGGAAGTGCTAAGGGTCACTTGGGTGCCAAGGAGCTGTCAGCGCGGCTCCTGAGCCCGAATGTCATGGGGTGCTTCGGCGGCACCTCCTCCATCGAACAAGAGGAAAGGAAAAAGAAAAAAGAAGCTAATAAGAGAATCAATCAGCAGATCCAAAAGGATAAGCAGATCTATCGGGCCACACATCGCCTTCTACTCCTAGGTATGCTCATTCTTTAAAAAAATTAAAAAATTAAACCTGTATGATTATTTATACTGGCCATTCCTGGACCATTAGCTGCTTGATCGTTAATATTGTTTCTTAACTTTTAATTATTAGTTACCTTAGAATCGTAGTTGAGCTACTAACAATTTTAAGCGGACCGTCTAACCAGATCCACCCACTATCCGGATATTTCGGAGCTAGGCGTAGAATTAGGAGCCTAAAATTTAATGTGGATTGATGGTGGGAATTCATTGTCGTCAAATAAAATCTCCGTCAAGATCACTCTTGTCGTTACCGTAGATGAGGGGAGACTTTTATTCGGGGTATTTGGGAGGATGATGATAATTATATAAAACTTAATAGTAGGGTCTGCCTTAATTATTTACTCATGTTCTTTTTAAAAACAAAAAACCTTGACACTCCTAGTCGCCGCCTCATCTCCTCATCTTCATCACTTTATGAGTTCTCAGAACTTGACCGAAGGTGGGCCCTTCCGTCATTCCCGATGCAATCAGGTCATGACCGTTCTGATCCTGCTTCCGTTCCCCTCAAGAGTCAATTTGTCTCTCCCAGAGGCGTTGAGGCAATAGTAGACTAACTACTAATTAGTGTCATTATCCCCACTTGGGACTATGCTTACTTACATATATACAGTGTCAGTAGAATAAGTGTGTTGATAGGTGTATTATTGTCATGTGATCATGCTATGGTTTTTGTTTCTGAGTCTGTTGACTGCCCTGAGCATTGAATCTATATGCCCTAAATTCAAAGAAAATAACTTGTTTGGAAATTATAGTTAATGGAGTACTTGATGTAATCTTGAGCAAGACATGAGTGTGTTGTAAATGTTCGTGGGTCTTCTTCCATGGGATATTATTGGGAATGTAAATAAGTCAGAGAGACTCCAGGAGTTTTTTTTCTTCACTGACTACATACATTGATTGGTCGGTGGATGATTGGAGTTAGGAAGATTTTAGATTTTCGTGGGAAATACAATATTATTTATTATTTACTTGAGACTATTACGCTTAATCAATCAAATCAATTTGAGAAACGAAACTTCAAAAGATGCCAATCGACTTATGACTGGTGTATAATGTTTGTATATGGGAAGGCGTTATGTAATATTTAAGTGCGATTAGCTGGGTTAACCATCAGAAATGATTACAGAAGTACAGGAATGGTGGTTAGTATTGGCTTTGAGGTATTTATGGTTATTGATTGTGGGCGTCATATCAAACTTTTCCCACGAAATGGTTTTTTCCTGTGTGATTTAGAGGAAAAGTTGCAGGGAAATATTTATCAGACAAGGTGAATTGATTTTAATGTAATTTTCTATCCACACAAGTAGCATGTAATCATGGTGACGATGAAAGTGACTCAAGTCATTCATGTACTTATTGATATAAGTAGGGAGCTGCAAGGAAGGTAAATATGTGCGTTAGATCCACCTCAAATAGAATCATGCACGAGCCTTCATCGACCAGAAGTTGACGTTGACACTGCAATTGAAAGTTATCTTTTTAAAAAAATTGTTAAACAAATAGCTGATTAAATTTCTTTTGATACAAAAATACATTCACTTTATACTTTTATGTTTCAGGGATTCACTCTCCGTCAAAAGAAGGAGCCTAGGAGGGCTACTTTTACACATAATTTTTTTTAATCCGTAATAATTTCCACGAAAACTTCATTACGAAATCTTTTTATGGAGTGATTTTGAAATGGACTGTCTAAAGTTTCAAAAGGCCTCAATACTTACATGATTTAGACACATATTTGTACTAAATTTATTATCAATTTATAGAAGATAGTACGCACTATCATATGACATGACATGTCATCAAGAAAGAAAGATTACACAATTGATCCCACGATCAGGCTCGAAGGAGTTGCGAACCATCCCGACAAAATAAATACAGATAAAAATTACTCCGTGTAACTATTTACCTGTTTTCCCGTATTTCCAGTCTAATTGTAGCTTGGACATTTAAGATTTGGAAACCCTTGGCCATTATTTAGAGTCAAAATGAACAATTGCGAAATGTTTCATATTTACCTCCAGATAGTAGATTAGTACTATCAAAAAGGTGTTCTCACATAGTTTCAATAGTTTTAAAGAGTGGTCCATTAAATTGTCATAGTAAGAACATAATATTCATGTAAACCTTCAGTCATACAAATTACAAATGTTAATACAGTATAGGTAGTCAGTACTGGCTAGTTTATGATGGCTTCCATCATTGGGAAGCAGTGACAATAAAATCTTTCTCAATGAATAATATCTAACAAATTGAGTGGTTCCGTATGCACAGCTCCTTGAAGTTGCTTCAAATTATCCTTGAAGTGCTGAACTTCTTTAAGCAAAAAACCGGGATAATTCTAAGTTTATCATTTCAAACTCCGATATTTCAAAGTGTATTTTTCTATAGAAGGATTCCAGTATAAATTACTATCTAGGACTGAGCCCGTGCTGTGATATCGATGTGGAATAAATCTTTATGTTTAAATTCATCCTAAGTACATGTCAATCTATCAGAACAAAAAAATTCAGTGTCACATCACAGCGGCCAACTGTTCGAGAGAGACTTTTTAAAAACCCCTATCTTTAGGGTACTTTTTAAACTCCTGGAATAAATTTATTACATAATTCACAAATGAAAAAAGTTCAGAAGAATCATGGGAGTTAAAATGGTCTTGTTTCAGTTGAGGCCTTCAAAAATCTGTTTAAGTGTCATAATAGCATAGGTAGGGTTTACTCTATAGTTCTTGTTTCTAAAAAAAATTGATAATTTATCAGAAACATATCTTTGGAAATGCCAATTTTAAAAATCCGCTGGAAAATCAGGGGAAATTTTGGTTTTGAAATCCTAACCTCCTGACGTTTAAAAAATGGCATGTGTAGAAGGAGTCCTCCTCAGAGAACAAAACTTTCCAAAAAGGATGTAATTTATTTTTCGAGGGGTATACTACTGCAGGAGCGGCATTTCTAATGTGGATTGTACTATATGCCATGAGATTATCTCCCTGAACCTTTAATACTGTTGAACCTGTTTTTTTTTTAGGATGGAGGGAAGTAGACATATCATGTGAGAGAGTTGTCATATATGAAAGAATGAATTTGAGCGTCTATTAATATTTGTGTTACGTCCTCGTTATTATACGGTGGAAACTATCCTATATAGTAGGTCTTAATACTATACTTAACCGTCCTGACTGTCACACAAAGGAATCATGAAGCTTTTAAAATTATTTTTTCCCTCTCCTTCCAGTAGATACTAGAAAGACTCGACGAAGGATTTTCTAGGTCAGGCATAAGTACGAGGCATAAGGGTATCCTTTACTCTATGGAGCGTTCGCTGGAGAAACTATATCCCCTATATAGACCTCATACAGACCAACAAGTACAGATAGATACATTCTTTGCGCTGAATCCGTTCTCATAACCGCACAGCCTCCAAAGGTCGAATGATTCTGCTTCGATTTTCGACTTTGTCTTTAGTAAAAGGCGAGCAAAATGCCAGGAGAAACAGTTGCCGAGAGAGGGGTAGGAGACATCTAAAAATTGCGGAGACAAACGAACCCATGAATGCGTCTCATAAATTTGAACTGAAAAGGTCAGGGGACAAAATTTTATCAAATAAATTATCATGTTTCTCACGCTCCCAGCTCCTCTGAACGCTCATCTACTTTATAGGATTAAAAAATTCCCTGGAATATTCGGTACTATAAATTTCCCCCTGATTTGTTTCTCCCTTTTCCACAATAATAAAAAATTTTTTTTTTGCACCCGACCTTGGACGAACTTTATATTTGGATGAGTAAATGTAATAATGAATAGTCCCAGGCCTAGTCTTGAACTATGTTCTAGCATTTGACTTAATTTAATACCAGCTCCCAAAACGTTCTACTTCAAGGCGTAACAGTTAATGAGTTGTAGTTGGAGGTATTAAAAGTAATTCATCTGTAATTGTATGACTTCATTTTATATCTGTTCCCTATGCCGTTAAAGTTTATGTGTGTGTGTGTGAGTGTGTATGCATGTGAACTGTAAACTTTCTGATGATTTCACATCCCCGTCCTGTGATTGGAGAGAGGGGGAAAAAAATCTTTTATTTGCGGAGAAAATAAAAAGGCTGCTGTTGAATGTGCTGGATGTGGAAGTATAGCAGAAACCGGTTATGTAATTATTACGAAAGACACAGAGAGTATTGATTAAATTTCATAACATGTTAGGGGGGAGGAAATCCGACGGTAATCATCTTAGATGGTTTTATAATACAGTAATTTTCCATGCAAATTACATTTGTATGGATGTTCAAGAGCCATATTGCATTCATCATCTCCAGTGTCTCTCCTCTTGATTTGGACTGGTGCATCCTTTGGATAGGGAATTTGATTGACATTTTCCTCTGTGTCTGACTCACCCGCATAATATGTCACTCCCTGATATAATTTCTAAATCAATAACCACTTAAGTACATTTGTGGGAGTTAGTGAGGCGTGAATTCTTTTAAAACAATATTGACAACGGTGATTTTATAATGAAAAATTTTCCCATGACCTGAAACCATTAGGATATTGGAAGGTTTCTAAATAAATACTTACATATGTCGGAAGATGTGGTTCTCACTCAACCTTTAAAACTAACTAATAATTTTCTTCTTGAAGTTTTCCTTTTCAAATAATCTAATCATATCGTGGAACTCAAAGAATTTCCGACAGGATCCACACAAATAATGTTTCTTCATATATTTATGTACATTCTACTCATACGGATCAAATTGTATCAAGCCGATTCTTAAGTAAATATTTGGAAGAAAGAAACCCCTTCCTACTGCTCTGGTCCGCCTTTGATTTTTTATTTTAGAAATGTGTCTCTCTCCTCTCTCTCTCTCTCTCTCTCTCTCTCTCTCTCTCCGTCCCTAGTGTCTTCACTTTCCTTCTACCACTACAACCCTTTTAAAGATCAATGTACGAAAAGTCGTTTTAAAATTCCTAGACCCTTGTCAGTATTTTATGTATACTAGCGGAAAGAGTAGATGTAAGTGGGAAAGTAGCGACACACAAGAATAAACAAGCTGAGAAGGTCTGATTGAATCCTAACTTAATTTGTCGAATAAAAATCCAACTTGATAAGGAAATTGAATATTTTCTACTTTTCCTCTCTCTCTCTCTCTCTCTCTCTCTCTCCCTCTCCCTCCTTCTCCAATGCACTATATTCGCTCGTAGAAATAGGAATGACAACACCCGAGTCAATGTAAATTGATAAGAAAAATCGGCGGATGTGAACTCAAGTTCACTGAGCAAGTATCTATTATATGGTTACATCTAATTACATATGTATTTCTGGCTGTCCTGTCAACCCAACCACGTACAAGGGAAGTTTCTATATACTGGTCTGATATCAGCTCCGATCTGTTTTTTTAATACTGTCCATATCACTATTTGAAATCAGTTTTCACCTGCATTTGATTTCGTAATGGATTTGGTTGGTTCATAAGTTTTATCTAAAGTTGATGTTGTTTGAAGTTTTTTCATTCCTGCGTACATGTTCGCCTTTCGTAAATACTCTTTTGTCACCTGATCTTTGTTGGTGGTCTGTAGTTCTCAAACTATATTAATTACTTTTATATGGAGTCTATAAATTATCCTTTGGATTGGGTGAGGGGGGGGGGAGAGCTCTGGAGGTAGAAATATAATAATTATACTATATAGCATCTCAAGTGACACAAAGTAGAAATCCCTTGGGAGATTATTGATGTTGAAATGACAGGGTTCCTGGGGGGTTGTGGAATGTATTTACCGAGGAGCGTGGGTTCTATAGGGAGATATAATTATTGGAGATTGGATTATTTTTGGAATTTTAAACAACTCCGGAGACATATCTTTTTGAGGTGGGACTGTTTGAAATCATTTTCGTTGGGGAGAATTCCGAGTGGAGAGCGAGGTATGCATCTTGGCGTTCAGATTTGAGAAGTTCCCATGTCTTTGGTATTCTTGATCGACTGCTCAAATTAACCTTCCACGTCTCCTATTAATCATGTACCATGGATTGGTGAGCGCTGTTTCCAAGCCACCATTCGTCCCTGTCAGTTGTACCTCTGACGGTGTGATACACGTGAGCAGTATCAGCTTGAGATAATTCAGCTCTATTTTATACTAGTTTCATATTAATAAGTCTATTAGGCAGTCCATTAAGTGTACGAGTCACACATAACTATACCTTACTACTGTCGCTTCGTAAAAGGTATCTATATCAGTGGAAGTTGTTAACTCTGTTACATATTTTTTCCCTCTCACACAAAGACACCAATAAAATCCCCAGCAGGTTATTCAGTGTACCAAACAACGAGTATTTCAGAGTGAGAGGGAAAGATTGCAAGCCATAAAATTCAAGTCTGGCTAGCAGAGGGAAGATGAAGGAATAGAAAAATCCTATTGATGACATTTATATGAAAAAAAAATAAATTCTTATCTGGACGGAGCAATAAAAACCTGATTACCTTGCTGCAAACTTCTTTAATTTAATTGAATATATATATATATATATATATAAGTATATATATAGTTATATATGTCTCACCTGCAAATACATAATGGTCACATTTTGAAAGTTCAGTAATCGTTTACGTCCCTCTCTCTCTCTCTCTCTCTCTCTCTCTCATCTCTCTCATCTCTAACTGAACCAAAAAAAATGTGAACGAGTTTAGTTTTGTCAACTAAATCTTATATAAAAAATGAAATCCCAATTACAACAGGTTTTCATCATCATTACTTTACTGTACGGAGCATATTTATATGCATTGATTTAGATGCAAGATTTTGGATTATATATCACCCATGACACTCACTTTTTCAAAAGGGTCAGTAAATCATGTCTCCAGAATTGTATATCAAATTTTGAATGTAAATAAAGACCCCTTTAAAGAAAATAGGTACGTTCCTCCAGATCATGTTCTTACTAATGATCGTACACGAAAGGTTAACAACTCACACTATCGGCATGAAAGTTTATTAGCATAGTTTATTCCTCATATCTGTAATGGCTTGTAGGGAACTTTTTAGAGTTTTGATAAGAACTCATTTACAGATAATTAAGTCATTAACCGGTGAAACTTTAAAGAACTCCTGACTCCATGACAATATCGGGATCCACCAGTGGGACTGATACTGCTCTTGATACTCACACTATATATTCTCAAATGAGAGTTTTGAAAATAATGGCTGACTGCGCTATGTGAGATAAGAAAACAGGAGAGAAGAGGAAAAGTGGAGTGGTGGTGTTGGCGGGGGTGGGAGGGGGCGGGGGAGGGGGGGGGCGGAATTCAGAAGCTCCTGCTCAGTTCCTCTTGACCATTGACATTTTGAATTCACTCCTTAAGGAAAGGCAGAGTCTGATGCCTCGTTAGGAATGAACGTAGATATAATATGAGTGGGGTAAATAAGGTAAATTCTTTAAACAAGGTTACTTATCCAATATATGCAATTTGACTCAAAGAGCTTACAGTTCCTGTGTGTGAGTGGAGCTGCTGCTAATTTGTCTTTAAGTCTAAGAATAGATTAGAGCTGGACGTCCGTCCCTCCTATAGACGGCTGCGAAAATATTTAATCAATATATTCTGTGCCCTGGGAGAGAAACAATGTGGTTCTAACTCATGAATTGCTTAAGTAGTGAAACCCTGTTGGCCAATAAACCAATTAAGTTTAATTTAGTAAATGAATGGCCTTAAGGCAATTTTTAGAGGTTACTCACAACATACATATGTACGAATGTCTCACTGCTATGGTTTTTATGTATTTTCCCATGTAGGTGCTGGTGAGTCGGGGAAGAGCACCATCGTGAAACAAATGCGGATATTGCACGTCGATGGTTTCAGTGAAGAGTAAGTTTGAGCTTTGATTATTATTTTTTTTTCTCTCCCCCTCCCCTCCGTCCCTCTCTCTCTCTCTCTCTCTCTCTCTCTCCCTTCCATTCTTTTTTCTTCTTCATCTTTTCGAAATTATATGACATGCAATAAATGACTAATACGAAAGTTTCCATTTAATGTCAATATTCAATTCCATCCTAGGGATTACTCTGTCAGGGTAATTTTTTTTAACTTGTGCACAAGTGTCTTTCTCTCCTCGCCCATGTACCGTATGTATCCACAAGGGATAGATATCCTTATAGCTGTATATATTGTAACAAGGGGTTGAGGAGGATAGAAGCAATAAACTTGCAATGACAAGTAGTATTGTTTCGTGGTTTGAGTCAATGTAACATTTTGCCTACTCACTAACTCCCAACTACAGATCTTGTGTGTCTATATACAAATAGTACGACTGTCAAGGGGAAGTGACTACAGGGAGAGGACTATGTTGGGCAAAGAATAAGTAGGATTCATCTGGATCTGCGAAAGTGGAAAAAAATAATGGCTCCGCTCTGTTATATCCCATATTATATACATGGGAGGAAAAGCCATAGGAGATGGGTTGATTGCCCTAAAATATTCATGTTGACACAGCAACAACGTTCACCATGTGTGATGATAAAATCAAATCTTGGACGACAACTGACAATATACTCGTTGACTTTTGATATTTATATTCTAATGCCTGCTTTTTAAATCCATAGCTCTAGGGTTTCCTCGTATTAGAGTCTCTGTCTAAAGGGCGTATAATTGCACGTTTATGTTTTTTATTTCTCCCTCTCCTTCTCTCTCTCTCTCTCTCTCTCTCTCTCTCTCTCTCTCTCTCTCGTTATGCTGAGGTTCTTTGGAAGCAGGAAATTAATTATACTGTGCGATGGATTTGACAAGGCATCAAATATGGACAATTTCCTTGTTAGAACTGTTTGTGTTACAAAAGTGCTTCTTTACTTTCGCGCCATGGAGAGAGGAGTAAAAAGATGGTGTGCGTTGAAAGCCAAAATGAGAATATTGATTCTTCTCCCTTCATATTTTTCTACGGGCTTCACTCACTCACTCACACAGTAGAAAGTATATATAGTATTATTTTTCCTCCGTATGCCATCTTCCTGGAAAAATTGAGAAGGAAATTCCTATTCTTTTTTTTTCTCTTAATGCCGAGAACCATACATACATACATACATATAGGTCTATTATACATAGGAAACTACAAAGAGGAGAGAGCGCTGTTCTGATAAATCTCCTTCTAGAAAGTACGAAGATGAGGAAGACTGGAATGAAAATACTCCTCGCAGTTCGAGATGTACGTATCGATAGAAGCTCCTAACTCCCCATTTAAATATATAGTTTCCTCATTTTTTCCCCCCCTGTTCCATGTCATTTTCAACTACTACATCTCCAACACTAGTCTTACTTCCCTAATACTACTCCAATAGATCCTATGTATGTACTGTCCGTGGAAGACTCAGAGGGAAATTATTATGGGGAGAAATCTAGGGGGCGTAAGTAAGGAGCCCGAAGAGACTATACACTCAAGTTTTTAGTCATGATTGAGTAAGAACGTGGAAAAATCTCAATACTTTCACGGACTACAAACATAAACCCTGATGCAGTGCCAATCGCACGTTAGTGGGAAATAAATGTAATGTCCCTGTTCTTAGGTTACTCACACTACACTAGTACTACTAGTAAGAAAGAGAGGAAAAAAAATTCCCGACTGTAGAGATGGATTTCAAATATAGGGAAAACAAATGAGTAGGATTTGAAGTGATGAAATATCTTCCCCATGTGTGTAGTCTCAGGCCTGGAGGAGCGACCTTCTCCTAATTCTTGGTAGTTAAATCCTTATCTATATTTTTTTTTTATGTTATTTTTTTTAACTTATTCCTTCCCAATTTTGAACAGTTACAATAATAATAGATCCAAACACTTCAACTCCGTGTCTAAATACTGACTTCACAAGAGCCTTGACTTGGGAGAATGAATCAACAGAATTTCAGGGATGGATATGCCAAATGACTGCAGGAGTTGTGAGAGACATTCTTCTCCGACATTTTGTTTGTTAGTGGATGGATTCCTTAATTTTTTCCTTGTGTAGTTTTCCCTCAGTTAAATATAGTGACACTCAGAGATGACCTAGGTCAGGGATGCTCTGCCAAACGAGGCACATACAGTATATTAGATCCATAGGAAGCGGAATCAAGTAAGAGATATTTCAAATGCATCGGATCACGTGCTATAGTGGAGTAAGAAATCCCCTTGGGTCAAAGGGCAGGGGAGCGGTAAGAAATAATACAGAAGGGCATAAAGGTCAGGTGTAGACAGTAACTACTAAATACAGAGAGTTCAATTTACTATATCTATGAAGTCAGCTGTAGTGGTTTGTTTCTTCTTGCAAAATTAATTAGGATAGTGTCAGAAGGAAGACGCAAATACCTTTTCTATTCTCTTTTCTCGTAAATCTCTCGGGTGGGAATTTGAATAATATTCAGGGTACTTGTAATTTTCAACCTACATGTAATTAGTTGTACTGAAAGTTGTTTCTGTGCATGTTTGACTGCTGATGTGTCTATTCCGTCACTGTGCCTTTGGTATATGGGAAACCATTTTGTTATATTTATTGATCGGCAGGTTACGACAACTCTGCTTCACACGTAACTTGTTTCACACTCCCACATTCACATAATTTTTTTTTGAGTTATTCTACGATGATTTTGACGAAAATTAATGAACTGTACATTTCAAAATAATTATTATATAGCTGAGTCGGAGAGATCGTCAACCTAAAAGGTTGGGAGGGCTGAGGCCAAAGTATCGACCTGAATAAATATTATTATTAATATTCTACTTGGATTCCTCATCATCACCCTGAGTTATATTGAAGAGATATTTGATCAAGTTTCCCATAAATGATAATTTTATGATCCTCATATAATTACACTGAAATCATGTGTGTGCAATTTGTTTATATACTCCGGCCCTCCTGACTGTATTTTTGTTCCTATATGTAACTTACATTAGGAGTTTATTCTCACACATCAAGTTGTCACCGTTCGAATGACTCAGTCTTAAATTTTGAAATGATTTTGATCCCCCTCCTCTCCCCTCCCCCTCAGATACAACCTCTGCATGGATGACAGTCTCATCTCCTGACCTTAAAGAATCCCCCTTATCTCTCCATGTGTTACCTGAAATAAAGGACTATACATTAGTAATAAATAATGCCGACATAGGTAACACCAGTGGAGGCGTCATTTAAAATTTGTGCTGAACAATTAAAGTCAATTAACTAAATGACTCAAAGGGGAAAAATGTAGCTTTTCCTATTTATTCACACCAATACTCATTATTTATATTACCGGTTTGGCTTGATAGTTCACACTGTGGGGGTAACACGCGGTGACAGGCTGGACTGGTAAATCATATGTGACTCAGCATAGATTTCTAATGGTGAATATTGTCTGAGCTCTGTATGTGTTAATTATTGGTGTACGCACGTGGAACTATGGGAAAACTCCCTTTGGGGCCTATCTAGACACATACATATGTATGTATCTAGATAGATACATACATATGTAACTCCAGTCCGTGAGAGCGGTGGGGTAAGGCTGGGTTAGAGAATTCGTTAAAATCCTCTTTTTTTCTGTCTCAATGCACAAATGAGCTATTGTCTAGACCGGAAGACTAGTGGGATTGATTTTTGAGGGGGAAGGATGTGATCAAGACATGTTGATGATGTGCTCTGTTTCTATTACAGGGAAAAGCGACTTAAAATAGAAGATATCAAGAAAAACATTAGAGATGCAATATTGGTAAGTATTTTATTACACTTTTTTTTATAACTCAGATCATTATTACTATATATAATAATTATGTACATATATATATGAACTCCTAACCAAACTCGTACCTCATCTTTTCATTGGCTCCTGGGGGATTTGACATCTGAAACAGAAACAGGTATCACACACACCCTGCTCCTTCAAGACTAATTACTCAAACAGCATGGGTTATGGAAATTGTTGAACAACCCTCAGAAAAATTAATACATCTTAATAGCATAACCCAAATAACAATTAATTACTCTGTAATAATTAATAGACTTTGTAAAAAAAATCCGCTCTGACTTGTGGCGTCCTAGTCCTTAAATATATGTAATTATTTAAAAGGACTGTTGTTGTACAAAGTGTGTAGAAAAAAAGGATAGTGGGGTAGTTTGGGTTGAAGGTGGGGTGGGGGGGGGGGTCAACACAAACATGTGTAAATAAATTAAATTTAAGCTAAGTAAGCTCCCAGTCCATTCTACTTTCGCCAGTTATGGATTCAAAAGAATTTGAGCGGCTCCAAGAGCGGTGGGAATGCGTCATTACTAGAGTCGGTAGTATTGCAAATTTCCTGATATGGCTCTCTAGAATACGAGAGTTGTAAAAGATTGAAAAGCATGTCATAAATCCTGGATTGATTAAATCAAGTGGTGGTGCTTGAGGTTGGTAGGAGTAGGTGACTCTGACTCATGTAGGACTGTACACGCAGGTAAAAGTATCTATCTATATGGCGGAACGATTACTAATTTGACTCCCCAAATTACGTGATAATTATGTAATAAAATATGAGTTTAGAAGGTAACAAAGGGAGCGGAGTCAAACGGTATTTTTCAAGGAGTGCAGAGAACTCCTGTCAGTTCTGTGTACTTAATGTACGTACCGTATGTATCTATGTACATATGTATGTATGCTCCCTCACAAATCCTCTTGTTTGCGAACCACTTTCCAATAAACCACAGGTGTATAGGCTTCAGCCTCCAAAGTACGTACTTACATTACTATCAAGATTAAATTTGTTTAAAAAATAAAAGATGGGGAGAGATGAAGTGTGTTTTTGTGGATTCATAAAATGTTGGGGAAATTTAGTGAGCATGGTATATCTATAAGGTCAAGATAAATTTATATGCATAGATTTGAGGAGGAAACTGTAGACTCATACTAAAAGGGTATCCTCACACACACACACACACACACACACACACACACACACACACACACACACCGTGCTTTCTGGGATCTGGCCCAGAGGTGGAAGTTTTGATTTGGAAATTAGTTGCTCTGTTGAGCCTAGGTTGAGTTTCTATATCCTTAAGATACGTTTACGGTGAGAGGAGCCCCACCACCCGGTACATAATATGTGTATATATTTACGTAGGGGAAAACACTGAGCAGAGCAAAGAATGCATCATCACGTAGAGATAAGCTACGGAGGAATTTTTAAGGTTGTGCAGTCCTTGGACACTCCATTGGCCTCAAGTTTAGATTCCTCTACTAATAATATTACATACCCTTGCAAAGCTCCATGTACTGTATGCCAGTGGAGTAAGTACTCAAGCACAACTGTGACCGTAGAAAATGTTTCGAGGAGGATTTTTTCTCTCTCTCTCTCTCTCTCTCTCTCTCTCTCTCTCTCTCTCTCTCTCTAACTTCTCTCCTGTATATTTTATGCATATGAACGGTTGAACATGATCTTATAAGAGAAATAAGTAACTACTCATTATTTATCTTGGAGAGTTATTTTAATTCCCAGATTGCACGTTTCAACTTACATTCTCTGGCTAGGGTCATGGCCATTAACATTTATATTTAGTTTTTCATTTCACTCCACTGCTATTATAGAGAAACAACTACAAGTTACAGCATACAAGTATCTCCGTGTGAGGCATGACGGTTATGATTTTCCAAATCTGGTTTTCCCTTTGACTCTCTGATGTATCTTCTAATCCAGCACTCCAGACACTTTTCCCTCTGCCCGCATCGACAGAGGTATAATGCATTTAGCTGATTACAGTAGTCTCCCTTAATCTACTTATCTTATGTGACTGGAATTATTAGTGGGTTTTGGGTGCAAAGTTTTTTTATAGGTTGATATAGATATATATATATAGATATATATAATTATATATATATATATTGGTACTTATTTGGTTTAAGCAGGTCTCTATCAACTAGAGGGAAGGTGAGTGTTCATAAGTGACGTAAAATACAATTATCTCGGGTGTTATATGTATTTAGCTTATATATTCTGACGTGAGTCCCTTCCCCATTCACTCCAGATGTATGACGAACTTATTGAGGAGATATTTTTGTGGATGATAGATTGTACATACATACATACGTGGATCTTATTGGGCATTGAGGCTCTCCATCCATACCTATTGACAGTCGTCGGGATATGGTGTGAGTGAGTACGTCTGAGTCGGGACGGATAGTAGTCCTAGTATTTAATTTGGACGGAAAAATGATTGTTGTCCGCACGTATGTAGTATACGTAATTTAGTAGGTATCTGTTCATTGGGAGAGTTGGAGATCTATTACACCCACATGCGGATTTGGAGGTATGAGCGTCTCTCTGCCCGTGTGCATGTGTGTCTATGTGGAGGGTATATGGGAGTGCGGGTGTTTTTACATTGATTAAAATATTACGTGGGATGGGAAGTTCGTGAGGATTCCTGTTAGAAACTAATCATAATAAAATTGAAATACGCTTCCATGTTTGCGATAGACAGGGGGTAGTTGGGTCTGTTGTGTGAGAGAGCGTCTTTCCTATCTATAAACAGAGGTCCGGGTATATGTAGTGTAAGTTTTACACAGATCATTTATTAGAGGAGGATTGGAGTAAGAATGACGGAGTAGTAAATGTATAGTTAGTTCCTCATACAGACGGGATTCACTGATTGTTTGTTTTTCCTTCACTATACAGTCTCTTCCGTGGATGGGTTTGTGGGCGCGAGAGTACTTAATTCTTTTGGTGTCCCTGCACTACGGATTGCAAAAGGAGATGAATTATGAGGGATACATTGATTTTAAGTTAGGGATGTGGAGACTGCTCTTCCACACTACTAACATATGTACCTACATACATATGTCCAACAACAAGTGTACAGTATACACACCAGTCCGGACTCTCCTAAGCTTTCCCTCAGCCTGGATTTGCATATGTAATAGTTATAACAGTCCTCGCAAAATTCCATTTGATAGTCCTGTAGCCCCGTGTTTGTGTATCTACATAGATCCATAAATGTAGATACGTGGAAAAGTATGTATAATTATATGCGTAATTACGGGTCTCATACACAAGCTCAGGCTCTCTTATAGACAGGGAGTAGGTACACATGTGTGTGTGTGTGTGTGTGTGTGTGTGTGTACGTATACTTATAGTTTTACCTCTGAACGGCTTATCCCACCCCCAGACATAGGCTCTTTATCCATGAGAGGGAATGGCGAAATCCGTTAATTCACTCACGGCTTTCATCGTAATGATATTCACATTCCAACATCCTGTTTATTTCTTGTTAGTTTCTATACAGTCATTTGACATGTATATTATCAGATGAGATCCTAACTACAGTGGTCCCGCTGGACTGGATTTTTTTTTTTTCTTTTTCTATTTTTTGGAGGTGTCCATCTGTATGTATGTACCTTGAGAGTGACCCCATGCTAGGGGATTTGAGAAGGTCTGGCCAAATTTAGTTGGCCTTTTGGTCACTGCAGGAAGGTGTTAAAAACCTGTTTAGTCAGAAAGGAGGTCATGTGACTGGAGGTCCCATGACTTGACGGGGATTTATGCTACAATTTATAATTACTCAGTGTGGAGTAGCATATGTGCTAGTTTCTATTCAATACTGGATGTAATGGGAAGATAATGGAAAAATTGGATCTTGGGTTGAATTCTGTGTAGATGGGCGTTTTACTCTTGTGGTCTTCTAATGCTAAAAATATGTATGTGTGTCTGGGTGTGTTTTTACTCTCTGCTGTAGGGGGAAGAAGTTGGTTGAACCAAGTTGTAATATTCCATTTATTTCAATGCAATATTTTACTACTTTTGTATTGTCTCGGGTCTGGTTTCGATATTTTCGTATCAACGAATTTAGGTCTGCTTACGTTGTGTCTGCATTTTGTGTGAGAGAGACTCTGGTGACGCTGCGTGTATAAGAGCAGGCTCGTTACGACTCCAACCATCACCGTACATACAGGCTTCATTTCACAATTTGAATTATGTTGGACATTATAGCTATTTTACTGTATCTCCAAGCTTCCACAACGACACGAGCTACTCTCACATATATCTACTCGAGTCAACATTGATATAATTATGTATGTATCCCTAGATGACAGTGTGTATATATAAATGTCTCAGTCTCCGTGCTCAATCCTGCTCTAGTAATATATCTACACATTTGTGGCAAGTGATCTGCAGAGCATGATTGTAGTGTTGGATCTCTATAAATACACATTTGATGGTGTACTCATAATTTCACTCCTTGCTCTTTTTTTTTTGAATTGGAGATTAGAGAGAGAGAGAGATGCAAATCCTATGAAAATATTAATAGCTCCAAGATAATTACTGTGCTCTCCATTATTTCTGACTTTTGGATTAGAGTCAAATTTTTCATTCAACTTAATAGCCTTTATTGTGTATTTCAAGAGTACTGTGTGCATACTCCTGCTCTGAGGATTTCGCCTTCACACTACGTATGTATGTAGTGTGTGCATATGCTTATGTACATATAGGCAGACTTATACAGTACTTATGCACTGTATGGTCTTACCAGTGAGGCCCATGGCCCATATATATAATTATATATGTAGATATATATAAAAGCTGAGGTGAAATATTTACGAAGCGTTTTTATTTCAACGGGGGAACGTAATGTTACAATTTAGCATTAGCATAAGATTTACACCTTACATTGATCTCTGTTGTGGACTCCCAATATTTATGCGATCATTTCGTTAGGGGAACCTTGACAAGACTATAAATGTCGAGGGAGGTTTATTTACTGAGTGTGTACATACATAGATAGTGTATGGTGTACGTGCGTATGGGAGTGTGTTTGGAGGCTCTAATATTAATTTGCATTATGTGGTCGCAATACCGTGTCACTTTAATACGTTGACATTTATTGAAAAGTTGGTTCGCTTCAGGATTGTTGTAATTACTTCTTTGAGGTCTTGTTCCACAGACTATTCTTCCCTACTGTTGTACCCAGAACCACCACACCGTGGCTTTCAGTATCCAGCACAGCTGAAGTGAAGTTTACTTACGCATTTGGAATGGTCTAGCTCTGTCAGAGCGTTTTTATTGTAGTTATTGATGATCCTCACAATAATTAGCAATATTATGAATTCCAACTACTTCAATTGTCATGTCTCTGTAAGGAGGGTCTCCCGACAATGAAAATGTGGCTTTGTGAATCTTCCACACAACGTTTCCCACTTCTTCCCACTGAATTATTCCATTTCGGAAAAGAGCCACGTTCTATTGATTATATGAAGCAGCTGACATTTAAAATTCCAATGAGGTCTTCCATTTTACATTGCTGAGTCCCAAAAGGTTATCACACTGATATTTTTCTCCTCTATAGTTAATATTTCCCCCAAAATATATCTATTTCCTTTATTCGTAAATCATTAGTTTAATGTATCATTTTATTATTATGCATGGTAAAAAAAAAACACTGGGGGATGATGGCCGAGAGAAAAGCTGGAAATAGTAAATTTTCCTTGTCATGTGTCTAGTAAAAAAATTTAAGATAATATTGTAAGGTAATATGTGGTAACTAATGTGTGTATGGGTGAGTTCCCATTAATTTTAATAACGACTTCTGGTATTTTTAATGTGACTTTATATACCGAGTGTGCAATGTTTGTGATACGATTTCATTGAGTTTTGTTACATCGTAAAAATTCTTTGAAATATATTGAGTTCATGTGTTTTTTTTAGAATAATGTAAAAGTGTGACAATAATAATTATTATTGTAATGATTATTATTGGAATTAAATTAAAATTTAGTTCAGGGTATGACAGGCAAGGGATATTTTTGTATATAATTTAAATAAAACTGGGAGCGTTGTGGTTATTTGGGTGATAACGTGATAATAATTATTGTAAATTTAGATTGTGTAATGTGATGCGTACAGATTGACATAATTAATTAATTGTATTTTCCAGTGTAAAAATGAGTGATGGACGACTGGAGGAGTATTCCATTGTGGGATAAAGGGGAGTTGGTGACTAATCCCGGAGTCGTCGTTGGGTTAATTTGAATCGGCTTTACATTTGATGAAAGTTAGCCCCGAGAAGGAATTATTAGAGTTTGAAGGAAGGAGTTGGAATAAGTTTTGAGTGGATTTTAGGGAGAAGGAGAGACTTGGGTGAAACTGTTTCTGTTCTGTAAGTTGGGGTTCGCATGTTATACTTTTACGCTTGAGTCACTTTTCAGGAGGAAAGAAAATGATGAGTACGACCGGTAGGAGAAAGGATAAATTAGTTATTTGTTTAAAGTTAGGGTATGAATAATAAATTAATTACAGGCTTTACTCACTTGATGATTCTCGTATTTTACACAGACAATTTCGGGCGCCATGAGTACCCTGACTCCTCCAGTACCATTGGAACATCCGGAAAACCAATTTAGAGTGGATTACATACAAGACGTAGCATCCCAACCTGATTTCGATTATCCTTCTGTAAGTCTACCATTTTCTACTATATCCTTACTACTACTACTACTACTCCTACTACTACACACACACACACACACACACACACACACACACACACACACACACACACATACACACACACACACACACACACACACACACACACACACACACACACACATCCTCCCTTCTCCCTACATTCTTCCTCAAGTGCTCTCAAATATATTCATACCATGTAGTCCCAGCCTTGTGCTTGTGTACATATAAACAGCATTGGACTCAGGCTGATGAGAAATTCGTTCCGTAACCCTTGCATTTCACAGCAGCATTCAACTCAACGTCCTTCCAATCCGAGAGTTTTCTCTCTCTCAACCAAACTCAAGTACAGCTGCTCTATACGTACAGATATGGGGTCCTAAGTATAATTACATACATATCTAAAGTTAATGTTTACGGAAGAAATTCCTCCTCAATGTGAGTCTAGCCTCACACACACACTAATTGTGAGTTACTGTACGCGTGTGTAGTTTATTTTAGGCCACGAAGTGCTAATACCAACGCTATAGGTGTAAACGACATAGCCCTGTAAAAATGCATTAATGCATAAAATTGCCTGTAAAAGTCCCAACCACACACAAACATACACATATATACATATATATATATACTTATATATAAGTATATATATATAGGTATGTATTAGTTTCTATATGTATACATGTGTATGTTTGTACCCTCCCAAGTGTACAGTATGTATTTTTGTAGACTTACTTCCAGGGACATTTTAGTTGGAATTTGTGATACTATCAAATGAAATTCTTCCACGTAATCCCCGCCAAGTTGATTTGCCGAAACCATTACAGTTTTCACTGAAGATGTAGCTTGTCAGTTCTCATTATTGGACGGGGGCTGGATACACTCTTTAAATTACCATTTAATTTTCATGTATGTACAGATGGGTCGTTACTTGACATAGTGTAAAATGTGAGGGAATGCCACTCTCCTGTGTACATAAGCACATGTCTACATGTGTGCATGTATGTAATTACAATTACATAGAAGGTTAAAAAAAGATGTCAGGATTGGAAGTTCAATGCGAGCGCTGATGTATTGTCAATACGTGAATAGGAGGATTTTCCCTCCTATTTTCTACGTAATTCAACGTCCTCTTATTATTCTCAGGAGAAATCGATACTGTTAAATAATATTCTCGTATGGAGAGCCCAAGTTGTGAGCTCCCCGGTGTTATATGTATATATATACATATATATCTATACGTAGATATAGATATATATGCACATACCGTATGTGGACGCATAAACGTATCGAATGTAATCATGTTCTTTTTCCTCAGCCCCGTCTAAAAAAATTCCTACTCTGGATTATATAAATTCTGAAGTATTCTTCTGAAGCTGGGATATTGCAAGGGCTTTATAGTATACATGTAGATATTGCGAAACCTTTGGACTCCATGCATTGTTCATTTTTATTTTGCTCACTGCACATGTTACATTGGAACGTGTAAGCATTGCCAGGGTTGCACAAATGAAAATGCCCTAGGTTTTATGCCTGCCCTCCTGAAAATGCCCTGAAAATGCCCAAAACGCCGAAAATGCCCTGAAAATGCCTTACTCTGAAAATGCCCGGCATTTTGGGCATTTTCGGCAGGCATTTTGGGCATATTGGGCATTTTTACAGAAACTTATACACTATGACTATTATTGCTCCTTTTACGAATATAAGAGAGTTTTTCATAGCATAATCAAACCCATCAAGTTTTAGAAAATGTTAGAAGTAATTACTTGATTCTAAAAAAAATTAATTAGTCTAATTCGTTACTTATGGCCAGTGGTTATTTCAATAATCCTTAAAAAAATTTAAGTCCCAACGGATTTGCAAACATTCAACGCTGTACATTATTAAAAACTTTTGGATTTGGAAAGAATAATTTGCACAGTGCCAGCATAAATTCCGTATTTTGGTAATGACTTGTAAAGTATAGACAATTTTATACTTTCATTAGATACATAAGATGCGACTGTTATAATATATGTCAAAACCTCCGTAGAAAATTTTGTGTCGACTTTGAAAATTGCATTTAATTAGCCGTAGTAAACCAGTGTAATAATTCTAGGAGTCCAAAATGTAACAATAAATACATTTAGATGCCGACGAGTTTTGAAACTCACAAACAAAGATATTTTTAATCTTTTAAGAACTGTTTTTTATTTTTGTGTTGCACCTTTGCCCGCATATGTTTGTTCTTGAAATCTAAATAATTCCTGGCACGGTGTACAAGCGAATTTTTACAATAAAATAAGGAAAATAGAATTATTATTATTTTTCCATAAATAATAATAATTTTTTAACCTTCTTGGAAATATATTGTTTCTATAATTTTATCAGATAATCCAGTTGAATCTTAAAATTATTTTTAACATACTGTTTTGTGACTTATTTTGCTAAATTAGCAGGTGGCTAAAGCCATATATTTAAAAAATTGGTGCGAATATGCCTAAAATGCCTGCCCTAGGCTGAATATGCCCAAAATGCCCAAAGTGCCATAGATGCCCAAAATGCCAGGGCATTTTGGGCAGGCATAATGCCGAAAATGCCATGGCATTTTCAATTGTGCAACCCTGAGCATTGCATAACAATTTCAAATCCGTACGTCTCCGTCCTAGTACAGTACACTTTTAGTACACTGACCAAGTTAATTTTACACATGTTGTTGTGTGTATGTGTGTGTGTGTGTGTGTGTGTCTATTCCCATATGTATGTATCTCCTTGTAACATATGATGTATGTACAATTATTATAAGGCTCATGCTGCACCCATCTGTGTGTTTGTGTGTGTGTGTGTGCTATGTCTACCCGCTGTTGTCTATGTGATCCGAAGTGAACTCACATAAATGGATTCTGATTGTGTTTTCTCTCTATTTTTAGGAGTTTTATACGCATACGGAGATCTTGTGGAAAGATAAAGGCGTCCAAACTTGCTTTGAAAGATCCAATGAATATCAATTAATAGACTGTGCAAAATAGTAAGTTGAAACTTTCAATTCATTTATATCGAATTTTCTCCAGCGCATTTGCATATATCTACCTCATGGACAAATCGTAACAGCAACTCGACAAGGAACCAACTACAACTGTGAGGAATCCGACTGCCTCTATTTGTATATATGTATCTGTGTGTGTGTGTGTCTCTCTCTCTCAGTGTCCTGTTGGGACTATAAAATTGACGACGGGAGCAAAAGAAAGCAAAGATTTGGGCTGTGATGGGATTTGAAATCCGTTTGTCTCTACCGTATAATTTCTACGACTAAAATTACATATTACTTTGTAAGAGGATGGTACTGACGTTTCAAGTGGAAGTGTTTCAAACCCGTACCGACAACATGCTGGGATTATCCTTTGATTCGACTCATTTGATGTTGACTGTACCCAGTCCTATATAAGACCATACACAGAGGAAAGTAATCAAGGGAACTTACGTATAAAGGGGGTGACTGTTGGAAGCGATGGAGATGGCATGATTAGAATTTCCCATAATTATTATACATACATAAGAACTCAAGAAAAATATTGATATTTTTCATTTGGATTCCACACAACTTTTCTCAAGTTTCTTCCTATTTCCCGGAAAGTTCACTGTATGTAAATTTACAAGTGGGAACTCATTTAAAAAGTTTCTCCTTTCCATGTTATTTTTTTCAGGGTAGGTAAACACATGCGAGTGTCCTTTGACTACACTTACATAGTAGTAGTAGTTGTGGATGTACTGGCACTCTCAGTCACTTGACATTATATAAAGGACGTACATATGTATATCCATAGTTAGGAAAGTATTTGTGTATGGATCCTACCATCATTAATTTGTATGTACTTACTATATACATACGTACTGTGTTCCTTACTCCTAGTACTACTGTACGCATATGGGTCTATGTATATCTATGGATGTACATATGTGTGGAAAGTCTCCTTATATCTATTTCTTAAGAGGGAAACGTATCTAGAAATGCAAGCAATTTGCTTATATAGGAGCAAATGTTAAATGTAGAAGTATATCCACCCAACCCAATAGTAGTGCAGGGGCTGTAGTAGTAGTAGTAGTAGTAGTAGTGGTAGTAGTAGTAGTAAACGGTGAAATAATTTTGGTAAGGATATAAAAATGTAACTTTAGTCTAACGACAGCATAAAAAAGACGTAGTTTTTTTTTCTTCGCGATGTTTTATGGCAGAGTCGATGTGTTTTTGTGGGAAAGTAAAGATTGGTAGGTAGAAGCGGTGTTGGTGGTGGTAGTTGTGTATGTATAGGAGTATCTATCTAAATGAGTATTCATGGGTGTATGGAGAGCCCTCACTACTCCAAATACATACACATACACACAATGTTTTTAACCCGAAGTTTATTTTCACTGTCGGAGATAGAGTGCCAACAGGAGTTTTTTAAAAGTGAAGTGCAACCGTGGAGGAAATCGAAATTAGTCTCGGTTGACGGGATGATTTAAGCTCAGCAAGTAATGTATTTTAAGTTTTAAGGAGGATTGGTGTTCCACCTGTTTGGAAACGTGGTTTGTAGGTTGCCTTGGCTCAAGATATGATTGCAAGTTATCCTGATCTGTCTGTTAGAGCGGAAGAGATCACTTCTCCCATCCACGGAACATGTGTGTGTGTGTGTGTGAGTGTGTGTGTGTATGTGTGTGAGTGTGTATCTTTTGCTTGTGTCATATTAGCAAAGGGGGGGGGAAATATCGGGAGGTTACTTTTGAA
The DNA here is from genome assembly GCA_947179485.1 of Allacma fusca. Taxonomy (NCBI): domain Eukaryota; kingdom Metazoa; phylum Arthropoda; class Collembola; order Symphypleona; family Sminthuridae; genus Allacma; species Allacma fusca. Next base: position 9,968,691 of record OX359250.1, read on the forward strand.
ATTTTTTCCCTTAACATTTTCTCCAAGTTACATATATAAGTGACATATACATTTTTATATAAAATTGTTACCTTATCTACTGTATGTACTACTACTACCATTACCACTACAAGGATGGCTAAGTCCCTGCTCGGCTGATATACATGAATTAGATCTCGTCTTATAGAAAATAATTCTAATAATACAAAAAGGTAGGAAAGTGCACAAAAAGATTTTAATATACAGGAGCTTGATTATAGATTGGAGGCTCCGGAGAGGGAATGGCATCTCTTTAGATAGGGGAATCCTACGTATATGGTAAAACATGTATTGGGAATTTTAGCAACTTCACTTCAGAATCCTACTACTATGTACTCGGGCTCTCCCTTCCCTATAGCACTTGGGATAAAGACATGGTCGGGGTTCGTATCTGTAAAGTGCATAAAAGGCGACTCGCATGTTTAGATTGGTTCTGCATTGGAAAAACTGCTGTGGAAGAAACGACTCCTCGGCTCTCTCTCTCTCTCTCTCTCTCTCTCTCCTCATTCCCGATTAGCACATCAGTTTTTATGTAGTAAAGGTATAATCGTATTAATGCTATCAATATTTCTATGGTGTCTAGTCAATACACTTCCCATGTAGCTTTTGACATGTTCCCTCTATCGCTCTGCCTAGGCTCCTTTTTTCTTTTTTCTTTTTTTTACTGCTGATGGCTCCGGTTCTCCACACATAGGACATATCTTTGTGGAGCATTGGAGGAATATTCGTAAAAGAAAATGAAACATTAGGAAGTATGTAGGGGAGGTTACGGAATATTGCGAATATAATATTGTTTCAATTTTGTCTTATCTCCGTCCTCTCCTCCCTTTGGCTTTTGTGTACTGGGAATATCCGAGGGAGTACTTGAAATGTTTTGTGGATGGTGGAAGAGCTCTGTGGTAGTGTGCGTCTGGTAGAATATCCGTACACATTGGGATACGAGACTCCCCATGTTGTCTATGACTGTATGGGAGGGAGTGCATCGAAGAATTTGCTTGACGATTGATTAAAAATAGGCCCAGAGTTGTTTGGTTTAACTTTGGGGATGAAAATAGTAATGTGTGAGTCAGATAGCGGCTGGGAAGATGAACTTGGTTTGCTGAAGAAATATTGCGGTATAATTCATAAGATGGGGAGGAGAATCTTCCTGAGCTATTTTTGAGAAGTCTGTTTTCACTGTACAGCAACTTCCACTCTAGTCATACTCTTTAATTCCTCGACTAACGGGTATGGGCAAATTTACTCTCTCTCTCTCTCTCTCTCTCTCTCTCTCTCTCTATCTATCTATCTATCTATCTATCTCTCTACTACAACTACAACTTATGCGAGTGATAATATTTCCCTGACATCATTTTACAATTTTTTAAATCACCAACGTTCCATTTCCTCTTCTGTGAATTCAGTCTCACTCAGCAATTTCTCTCCCAGCCCCCCTCTCTCTCTACACGTAGAGTTGATCGCTTATGAAATTTCCATACCATGTTTTTCCTATTGGTATTTCTTGGCGGGTTTATTTGGTTTCTACTTATATCCGCAAATGTCAGCTACAATCAACTAATCATTGTCAGAAAGCATTCCTCTTTTTATAACTACTCAGGAATAATTTTTGTGAATAGGAAAAATTGAATAATCCAACTCACAAAAGTTACATTCGAATACATCGACATACTGAATTTAAAGTTACATTCTTAATTTCGGCTATTTTTTTTAAACCGCATAACTCCCTCCTCATAAGACTCTGAATTAATTGTAAATACAAGGAGAATTTCTACAACAAGCTCCATATGGAACGGCATACTGTTCCTTAAAATCCATATTTAGGGAGGCACATCCTGTCCCCAGTTTATTTTAACCTGGACTTGGTCCTCTTACCTCCCTTACATGCTCAAAGAGACTCCATTGAAAGAAACTATGGAATTAGTAGAGACAGTAATTCCTGTGTAGTTAGTTAGGGAACTATAGGTATAGGGAGTCGGACTGAAAGTAAAATTTGATGGTATTTGAATATAGCCACGTGTGCGTTAGTTTAAAGTTGGTACTAAATATGCGTAGGGCAGAGTGACGACTGTGTTGCTTCAAATGCCCGACTGCTAGGATGGTAATAATTATAAAGCAGGGAAGAAAAGGATTATGGCTGAACTAGTCGAAACTGAATTAGACTAGATTTGGTCTCTCTCTCTCTCACTCCCCCCTCTCTTCTCTCTCTCTCTCTCTCTCTCTCTCTCTCTCACTTCGTACAGTCTAGCCTGAACATTCAGTCATTTAGTAATGAGTTGCGTCTGGTGATCAGAGAACATTCATTTGACTCCGTACATTTTCTTTCCTCTCACACCTTATTTAGCCAGATGAGTCTTATACTTAAATATTAATGGCCTGTAGTTTGTATAAATTAGTAATAACCTATTATTTGTGGATACTCACACTCTAGCCTACACAGACACGTCCATAGTAGAGTCCCATACATACATGAAATGTGCTCCATGCATTGCAATCATTACGTGTCATCTCGTGGACCAATAGTTAAGAGGGAAATATCCTTGGCAAAGATTTTCTATGTGAATAAGCATTTTATAATGGAGCACGTTCAGTGCCAGGCATTCGTGCATATAAGGCCGGGTTATGTATACCTTGCGTCTGCTGGGTCTCCATGAGTCTTGAGTTTGCCTTGTGCAACTCCTAGGAAAGATTCCTCATTTGAACCTATGAGACTGAGTTCGCAAGTCATAATTATACCTCTGTATAGTCATTGTCGGCGCAAGGAAGGGAAAAGTCAAGGGTAATTGGAAATAAGCTAATGCGTAATAATAACTATATTAGTAATGAGCTAAAATCCTTATTCGGAATTTAATCCTGTTAGAATAAATTGTTTTGAATGAGTTTCGACAAGCCTTTTAACTCTGGGATGATACCATCACCTGATATCTATTTCTGTCCACTTTTGTTCCTGTCTCTGTGACCTCTTATGCAAGTGTAATAATTACTGAAGCTGTCCCTCTCTCCCTCTCTCTCTCTGAGCTGAGCACAATTCTCCCAATTTATATTAGTGCGGTCAAGCTAATCAGTCCTATCTGAGAAGTGTATTGTGTGAAATTAACTATGCTGTAGATTAGTGGCTGCAGGAGTCAGATGAGAGTTGAGGAGAGATTATTATGCAATCGAGAGACCTTTGGAATCATAGATGCCCAAGGCTACATAACTTAGAGAGTAATCAGTTAAGAAAAGCATTGCCCAGCACTGAACTGATTTGGAAGTGAAAGGACTGAATTCAAAAAAAAAATTGTGAAACATTAACGATAGAGAACTGGAGCTCCTCGTCAAGGTTAGATGTAGGAAAAGTGTACTCTGGACGGAGAGTTGGGAGAATTCCTGGGATTAGGATTTAGCACTAGACTAGATACAAATGTATTGAGAAGGTGAAATCAAGGAAAAGTTTTGGCGTGGCTCGGAACTGGAGAGCGGACGATGGAAATGGAAGGTCATATTAAAGCGATATAAGAATCGGTTTTTCGAAGGCTTCTCTCTCTTTTCTTTCCACTCCCTTTTACTCCCAAACCGTTGCATATCTCCTCCGTCTCTTTCCCTCTCTCCCTCTCTCTCTCTCTCTCTCTCTCTCTCTGCGAGCGAATGAGTTTTCAGTTAAATAGGATAAATGTAAGATTTTGACCGGCTCAACCATTTATTTGGTTCACGGTGAAACAAGCTGTTCTATGAGGAGATTCCTGTGTTGTTTGTTTGTCCAGGAATCAATGAGAGAATCTATCGATGATGGTGGTTCTCAGTCCCTACGTCAGTCTCTGTACATATGTATGGGGTGGGGAGGGTAGGAAGTAGGAAATCTAGTCCGGAGCTCTCTACATTGGTTTTTCTATCCTCACTCCTTATAATAGACTTGAGAGAGAGAAGAGAAAAACGGTTCGCTCTAGTTTAGTTTTAGACGTGGCCTGATGGACGGACGCTAGGTCCAAGGATATCTTGCCTGTTCGATGCAGAGTCTCGCCCATAGTTTTTTTTTATCCTCTGGACCCTTCCTACATGTACATACACTATGTAGTTACAGCAAGGAATACATAAGATCGATATTGAAGCTGAAAATGATTGTTGACTCAATTCTGATCATGTTTTTGCTCCTAACATTCCTAAAGACTAATGAGTTCTTTTCTTTAACTTTGTTTCTCTCTTTTCAAATTACCACCCTTGACTTTTTCCTTTGAACTCGAAACCATCTCTTTTTTAAAGTTGCTTTTTTTTATTCCTCTACAACAAACTCCCTCGCTCTCTCTCTCTCTCTCTCTCTCTCTCTCTCTCTCTCTGTCTCTCTCTCTCTCTCTAAAACTGCCTAAGTCTCTTTCTGTCTCTCTCTCTCTTTCTCTTTCCCCATCACTCCAGCTTCACAGTTAAATAATCATAAAAAATAGGAGTTTCAAGAGTGCAACTAACTCCGTACTTTTGGTATTACAAGGCTTGTTGTTGTTTTTAGATATTAATAGTAGTAGTTTATTAATTAGTTATTAGGATGTTAGTTTGTAAGATTCCCTACATGAGTGTACCATCACTGCCACTATGTCGACTATCCTCTCTGGAACGTATGCACGTAGGTTGACGTAATTAAGGCTCTGGGTATGTAGGTCCATTCCTGTAGGTATAGGAGTGTCGAGGAGGAGGAAAAGAAGTCAGCGTGCATAAATGGAGTGAGTTATTGTAAATAGTGTAAATACAAAAGAGGAAATGAAGCCAGATATTTACAAACTATTGATTGTAAATATACTCAGAAACAGCATTTGTATAGGGACGAGTAGAGGAGTGAAGAGAGGAGTAAAGGACTGTTGAAGAGGTTGTTGTAAAGGAAAAGCAGTCGTTCCGAGGCAAACTCTTTGCATGTTTACTTTGCTTGACATTTGTGGCTGAGAATCCGATATATTCTAGAGGTTTTGTTGACAGTCCTGGATGTCCCGCGTGTTTCATCTAATTTCCATGAGGAGGATCCTGTAAATGTTTCAACTAATGAAATGGCCAGTAAAATTGAGTTGTACGCTACAACTTCCTTTCTCTGCTCCAGTCCTTCTCTCTCTCTCACTCACTCTCTCTCTCTCTCTCTCTCTCTCTCTCTCTCTCTCTCTCTCTCTCTTTCTCTCTCTCTCCACATCTTTATTATAGACTCGTACTGTATTTGTCTTCAAATTATAAATTACGGGCATTGTTGTCTCCTGACACACTTTCTTTTCCCTTTCTCTCTCTCTCTCTCTCTAGCCTGCCTCTATGTTTACATAATGATTTGTTTGTGTGTGTGTGTAGATATATGTGCGGGGTCTGTGTGTGTGGGGCTATCATTTTAATGTGAAATATCTCCCCGGTCTATCTCCAAATTTCCCTGACTTTTTCCAGGACTTTCCCTCCAGTGACTCTACAGATACGTACGTTGGGAATTAATTATATTAATTATATATGCAGCCAATTGAGTAATGTGTAGTTGGACAGTCTTGTCGTCAAAATGATCACGTCACTACATTTAAGCTCCAAGTTGTTCCAACTATAAAGACATAATTAGGGAAGGAAATGAGAAATCATTAGGAGAACAAGCGCTGGAAGGGGCCTTGTCTCAACTCTTCTATATTATAGGGCCTGTATCCAGTGAGTCTGTGAGAGCCTCAAGGATCTATACACATGCATAATAATAATACTCTGGTTTAAATAACCTCTTTTAAAAACAAAGCGATGGTTTTGAAATCCCCCTTTTGACGTCATGTTGGCGCTCCCCATTACGGAGGAGCTTCCCAATGTTGTCAAAATATCATTTTGAGCATGGGGTATCTATCTATCTAAATAAATATAAATTGAGTCAAGTTTACACATCCACCGATTCAAAAATAGGTTTTATTAGAGAAATGATGTAGAAGAGGAGATAAAAGAAACTCAAGCGTCACTCTAACCTGACTTCATGGCCGTCGTGGTTGGACTTGTTCTATAAATGTTGTCATAATTATTGTCGGTATCTACATATATGTACATATGTATCTATTTCTCCCTGTATGCATTGACAGTATGAACTGAGTCAACAAATTGGTTTTTGAGGAACAGGAGACGGGAATTGCTCATTGGATAGGAGCAAGGGGATATTAACGCACCTTTGACTGGGCAAGTGTAAAGTTTTACAAGTAATTGTGTAACACGTCGTACCTATTAATGTGTAATTTGTGCACCTACTGATTACCCAGGTACGAAATGAGTAGTAGGGATTTCATGTGTGGAAAATTTTGTGTACCTTGGTCCTCGACCTATATTGATATATCTATACGTATGTATGTATGCATCTCGTCATCCATTGGCATTATGTACGACTGGGAGTACTACCGCCCATGTGTGGTCGTCAAGTATGAAGTAGCTACTAGCTACATATGTACGTCCATGTGTTTGTGGACGGGGCTCAATTGAGCTTTTTTCCAGGAATGAATCGATCGTCCCGCATCCTGTCAATCAACGTTATCCTACATACATATGTAGATACGTGTAAGGGTGGAGTATGGCTATTAAATGTAATTATATGTACCGTGTGTTTAAATGACGACTTTTTTTTTTCTCTGTGGGAAATGCCCCTTAACTATAATATGAGGACAGATATTATTATTACAGAGAGTCTTTACTCTGTACACGGGGGCGGGCATGAGTCTGTTACCTTTCATACCTGCTGCGTGCGTACCCTTTCAAATTCAAGGGTACAAATCAATCCATGTCTTGATATAGAAGTCAAATGAGGTTTTAAAAGTTTAAGATTTCCCCTAATTACATCATACGTCGTATCTTCTCTTAGTTAAGTTTATGCAAGAGGCTTATTAGTGCCTTATTTTACTTCCTTTCCTTCCCTGGCCATTGTGTGCCGGGACAAATAGTACAAAATAAACATTGTGGAGGAATATTAGTCAAGTTAAAATAATTGATTGCTTTAGTGACGTAGTTTGGGTCTTATGTAACTCTTGGTTACACACACATGACTCTCTTTTTTTTTTGACGACCCCAGTAAAGAATATTTGCAATGTGGGAAATGCTACTAGCAAAAACTAGATTCAGTTTTGAAGTGTATTTACAGATGAGAGTGCTAACAGTGGGTATTTGAAATTCACAGAGTTTTTCTGCCTTTAGTGCATTGTTTTTCCCCCTGACTCTCTTAGAGTAGAGTAGTTCACATTTGTCCGTGAAGGACTTGAGACTTTGACTTGGTATTGGGACAGAGTAATGTGATTTGTTTGACGGAACATAGGCCAGTTTTTATTAGTTCCTAGGAATTTACACCTCCTCCTTAGCCATTTTAGCAAGCTCATTTAACACGTCTTACTACGCTTCTGACATGAAATAATTGTCTGTTGAGGAATAATAATTATTGGCACCACACAGTGACGGACTTTGAGCTTAACTACCACCAATAATATATATATCAGGCGGAGAGTCCCTATGAGTGATTAATAGGAGCTCTCAGTATGGTTGTCATGAAATCCCAGAATGATATGTGAGCCCATATTTGAGGTGACTTCTGAAAAATGACGCGAGGTAGAGAAATTAATAAAAACTCCTGTTCCTTTGGACATGAGGTAACATTAGTCTCGGATAACAGTGGGGATAGTGTCGGTAAGGGGATATGAGTGGAGTCTCTAATAGAGTTGCTTGAGAGGAGTACAATGGGCGACAAAATATCCGGAATCTGAGAAAGCAAATATGTAAATATGACCAGGGCTCATGTTTAGCAAGTACGGGGTGCGGTGCCTTGTAAGGACAGGAGAGATACAACCATCTCTGTTTATTTATTGCTGGAGTTGTGGGGACATATCAAATTAGGAAATTATGTCTGTCTATGACCATTGAGGATGGGATGGGCAGTGAGACATATTATGAATGAAGTTAGTACAGAAAAATGGCTTCACATTAACACAGAAGACTTGAATTATTTTAGATGACATGGTGCATAAACACAGAAGAACAGAGAGAGAGAGAGGGAGAAAGAGAGAGAGAGAGAGAGAGAGAGAGAGACAGTGAGACAGAAGAGATGGAGGGAGTTTTGCAAAGAAGGTTTTTCCAAGTTATCATTGTGTATGTACAGCTCTGTACAATCGGCATTTAGGGCAGACTTAAAGGAGTTTCTTTTAAGGACTTGGAAAAGTCGCGAACTTTGATGATAAGATAAATGGATGGGTCAGTCAGAAAATTACAAAGGAATCCGACGTGTTTGAGTGTCTACTTTGTCCGGAACCATACCAGGGGAAATACCAAAGAGTGAGTGCCAAAAAAGAAGTTGTAAATATTGTAATCCTATAAATATTAATTAAGTCTTTCCAAGGAAGTAGCTCAAGGAATAGCGAGAATTCTTTCTTGTTTTTTTTTTCTATACTTTTTTTTTGTCATGCGGGGGAAAAGTTCCTCGAAGGTTTTCCCCTTTTTCTTGTAATAAGTAGAAGTCTCTCCTAAATACTTATATACTTCCCCCCCCCCTCTCTCTCCTATTATTGTGTGTATTTATACGCCTCCGACTACTGGAGGTAAGGGAGTGATGTAAGTTTTGGGACACAGCTGTAGGAAATATACGGCTGTAACTTCCCCTGCCTCTGATTTAAACCATCAACATTTTGACACAGTTGTAGGAGCTACTTATACACACATTATAGCTCCTGGCACATCTCAGACCTTTAGATTTCACACAGTGTAAGAGAATATGTTACAGTGACAGTCCCTCGACCCCCCCCCCTCCCTCCCGACTGTACATTTGTATCTAGTTAGCATTTATACGGTTATATGTAGATATGTTCCCCGGTGTCCTGGCGTTGGGACTGGGAACTAGTAGTCCTATAGATACAGTACTTACCAGGTAGTCTGGACTCCTCACAAGTGCTTCATGTATTTTGATCTAGTCAGAATGGGATGCGGGTAGGCTCACAGTTGTCCTGCGTGTGCATGCCTTTGTCCCTGGTTACAACTTTAAACTCCGTGTACGGATAGTTGGTCCGGGTCTGTATAATATTCATGTCTAATTATTTCTGTCTCTACGCTTATCATCTCGTATCGGAGTTGTCCCACGAACTTGGAAGGAGCATTAATTTACACTCGTATATATCTCCATACAAATAATTTAAACGTAATTATGTAGTAGATAGAATACCATGGGATATCCCCTGTTTGTCTCTAGATATCTATGTATAGATATAATTACTTGTCATGGATATTATTTGCTTGGAGCGTTCCATAGTTGTTAGAGTGACTGCCCATGGTGTATGGAAGTATGTGTGAATCCCTGTCCCTTGGAAGGAGGTCGGAGTTGTTGAGTTAGTCAAATATATGTAAGTTCTGGAGGTTAGGGAAAGAAGGGCAGAAGAAGTGGAAGGTAGAGAGAGAGAGAGAGAGAGAGAGAGAGAGAGAGAGAGAGAGAGAGAGAGAGAGAGAGAGGAAGAGAGGAAGAATGGGAATGGCCGTAGAGAAATATTAGAAATTTCTCTGCAATCTTTTATGCTTAATGCAAAAGTTTATACTTATGATGAGAACAAGGTCGATTATAGTTTTTCCTCCTTATTTTGTGTACACAGTGGAGGGAATAGCACAAGTTATATTTCCAAATGCTGGGGCTCCAGCACGACAGTACACATCTACAGCTTGGGCTTGTAAGGGCATGTATGCCAGGGAGTAATACTCACTGAGTATACCCAAGCGAAGCAATGTGAGAGATGGAGTTCGAGCCTTAGAGGAAGATAAAGAGAAAATCGATTTCGATGGCTGGACTACCAATGTATACCAGAACGTCTCTCTCAACGTTTTCTATACAGACATAGAATCTGCACTCACTTGTACGGAGCTTCTCCCTCTCTCTCTCTTCTCTCTCTCTCTCTCTCTCTCTCTCTCTCTCTCTCTCTCTCTCTCTCTCTCTCTCTGCCTCCTCTTACTGCAAGAGACTAGACAGTGTAACTCGTTCCGTGGGACAAATTAGATAAAAAACGAGTTGAGCTACTACAACAGGAGGAGTGAGAGATAGGGCTGGATACATGATTATATCTAGAATCTAGAAGCTATTGCCTACTTTAAAAAGATTACACCCATGCTGTCTCTATGTGTAGGCTCTAGCGATTTACTTGGGCTGTGAGAACCTCGTATAGAGCTCCACAATCCATCTACTTTCTTTTACAAAAGATTGCCCGTGGTCCATGAATATAATAACATTACCTGACTTATCTATGAATTATGTAAGCTCCTCTATTCAGCTAAACTTCTCCCATATCTATGTGCACGTGGAGGCATTAGTCCCAAGTTTTTTTTTATCTTAGCCACACACATGCACATTTGTGAATGTTCTAGTAATGAATCTATCGATACAGTACATCTTTGCATTTTTCTTCAT